>NDGN011337229.1:0-11601 GCA_002564285.1 Tympanoctomys barrerae | reverse complement strand
AAAATTAGAATATATTTTAAAAATAGACATAAAGAATTATATACTTATGTTTACACATAAGTCTGAAAATCTAACCACATACAACCTTCAAGCAGGACAGTGTCACAATATTCCTTTTCCTGAAAGTGACTACTTTTTTAACCAGTGGGACATTACCACTGATGGTTGAAGCTGGCAGCAATGTGTTAAAATATCTTTGAGTAGCCAGTCTTTAAAGGAATGTCTCCTAACTAAAATTCTGGCCCTCACATTGGTCACACCTGCTGTCCATACATTCAATACAACTGTCCCCTACAACAATCCCCTAGATTTCTGATTAAATCCTTTTCATTTACTCTATAATTTTTTGCTAAACTAGTCACTGAGGTTTTGTATCATTTTGTTTAGATCAATTTTGTACCAGTGTCTTCAGAAAGCTCTTCTTTTCTTTAACTTTCTGCAAAACTTTATTCCAGAAGGGCTCAGTCCTTCTTGGCAGCGGCCGTCCTCATGGCGGCCAGCACATTGCTCAGCTCCTCCAGCTTGCTCTTGGCCGGATGTGTGTCCTCACCCTTTTCCTGATAAACTTGAGGGGGTGCTTGTCCTTGGAGACCTTGAGCAACTCCATGGCGCTGCTCGTAAGGGGCAAAGCCGCATACCTCCCGGATTATGCCCTGCATGAACTTGGTGTGTTTGGTGAGACGTCTGCAGTGGTGGCTGTGCCTCAGTTTGCTCACCTTGTAAGCAAAATTTTTAGTCACCTTGTGGCCCTTGTTGAGGCCTATGGCCATGGGATAGCTGAGGGCCATGGCTACTCTTCTTTGATGGTTGCTGTGGCAGAAACCAGAAAGCTCCTTGTACCATCTTAGTTACTACTTTCATTATCTGTTTAGCTACATCTGTGATTTCGCTAACAACCTCTCTTTGATCTGTTTTCTAGCCTCCACTATTATCTTCTTGAGCAATCCGAGTTGTGACTTATCTCCTCCCAGCCCACACACCCTGAACTGATTAGGGAACTGGAAATCTGGTGTGCATATTGTTGTACTGTCTGCTCATGTTTTTATTAGTTTTATTGTTTTGCTTTGTGATGAGATTTGTGGATACTTATACTGTACTTTGTTGGTAGTAAATAGCTCTCTTTAGTTACTTTTCAGTGATGTATTTTAGGTGTGCCTATCTATCTTTGACTCTGCCTGAAGTCCGACAACCTCAGTTCACTTTCGGGAGGATATAGTATAGGTGACCCAATCCCCAGTTCTCTGGTTTTGTTAATTTCATAAAGATCACCCGAGACCCATTAAAAATGAAAACTATGTAACCTTATTAACATTAGCAAATCAGCTATAGAAATATCATCCAAGAGAAACTGGCTATTAACATAATTACCAATTATACACCACTCTTAAGCCTAGGAAAAGTGGGACCATGATGAGGCTACGTCTGGCTCCTGCTCTCACAGCCATTGTAGTACACTAAGCTCCAAAGAGGCAGTGCCAGGGCAAGTGAGAACTGGATGGACACCGGGCGATTCTGTGCCTAAAGAAAACAAGTAAACATGGGTAAAGGGAATCCTAAGAAACCGAGAGGCAAAATGCCATCATATGTATCGGAGTGCAGCTTCCATTAGCTTCTCAGAGTGCTCTAAGAAGTGCTCAGAGAGGTGGAAGACAATGTCTGCTAAAGAAAAATGAAAATTTGAAGACATGGCCAAAGTAGACAAGACTCATTATGAAAGAAATGAAAGTGTAGATTCCTCCTGAAGGAGAGACAGAAAAGCTCAAGGATCCCAATGTGCCCAAGAGGCTGCCTTTGGCCTTTTTGTTCTATTCTAAGAATTGCCCAAAATCAAAGGAGAACATCCTGGCTTCTCCACTGGTGATATTGAAAGAAACTGGGGAAAATGTGGAATAATAGTGCAGCAGATGACAAGCAGCCATATGAGAAGAAGGCTGCTAAGCTGAAGAAATATAAAAAGGATATTGCTGCCTACTGAGCTAAAGGAAACATGATGCAGTGAAAAGGGAGTCATCAAGGCTTTAAAAAAAACAAGAAAAAGAAGGAAGAGGAGGGGAAATATGAGACAGGATGAAGAGGAAGAAGATTAAGAGGATGATGAATAAGTTAGTTCTAGTGCAGTTTTTTTCTTGTCTATCTAGCATTTAACCCCCCTGTACACAATTCACTCCTTTTGAAGAAAAAAAATCAAAATGTAAGGCTATGTAAGATTTGCTTTTAGATTGTTCAGTGTTTTTTTTTTTTTTTTTTTTTTTTTTGTAGTTAAGACATTACTGAATGTCTTTAGATAGCCCTGTCTTGGAAGTATTTTCAATGCCCACTAACCTTTTATGGCGCAGTACAGGGGTTGTGAATTGGCCCCTTTTATGGCGCAGTACAGGGGTTGTGAATTTAAAGCTGGTTCTTTTTGGTGCACAGCACAAATTAGTTATATATGGCGATGGCAATTTTTCATCTTCAGTTGTCTCTGATGCAGCTTACACAAAGTAATTATTAACTGAATACACTCTATTACAAAAAAAAATGTTTCAGCTGTTTTGTTGACATTCTGAATTCTTGTAAGTAAATACAATTTTTATTTTTTAAAAAAAGGCCTAGGAAAGAAATGTACAATTATAGTGTAAACATCAAGTCAACCCAAGTATTGACCCATGGCTAACATGTACTAAATACAACATATATATCTCTGCTAATGATATTAAAGAATTTAATAAGTTTACAGAGCCGGTTATCTAAAGACCAATAAAAACATTTATAACTATTAAAGACACAGGGGGTTGTTCATGAAGAATGCAAGAAGAAAATTTTGAAACCTTAAAGTATATGAGGAAGAAAGAGTAGTGGGTCAAAGGATCCTACTGGAGTAGAGAAAGGTATTTACAGAATTAAGGTCATCAGGAGTGGTGGCGCACAGCTGTAAGCCCAGCACTCAGGGAGGAGGCAGAGGGATTTGAGGCCAGCCTGGGATACACAGTGAGTTCAAGGCCAGCCTGAACTACATGGAAAGACCCTTTCTAAAAAATAAAAAAACAGGAAAAAAAAATTCGATAAAAGTCATAGAAAAAAACAGGTAAGAACTAGAAGATAAAGAAGGAGAAAAAGGAAATCATGGAGAATAAAGATCAAAGACCAAAGAATTCAAAACGGGGGAGGGGGAAAAAGAAAAATTGTAAAAGGAAAAACAAACGCTAAGTCTCAGAAACTCAATAAACTAGTGAAGAAAAACAACACACGTACATACATACAAAAAAATTTTCTGATTTTGAAGGCGTGGTTTTCTTTTAGGATGTATAATTTCAGAGCAGTGTCCACGTCAAGGGGTGTCCTGTATCTTTAGCTCAAATCCCTCAGGGGTTGTCTCTCATCTCCAGCACAGTCGCCGGCCACTGGCTGCAGTTCTCTGTGGCTCTCACTCAATCACCTTGAGCCCGAACTGCTGGGAGCCCTGAGTGACGCTGTGTAGCTGCCACGAGTCCCAGCTTTAAGCAATGGACCCTTCCCTTAATGGAGTCCTACATCTGCTTGTACTGCAGTCACTCACCAGCTTTTGCGTGCCCTGTTGAGCAACTGCGTAGGAGCAGAGTCCTTCGCTCTCCCTGCAGCACAGCACCAGCCAGCCCCAGGCAGCTGGTCACTGCACTTCTCCCAGGGATCCCTGGGGTCTCTAGCATTCACTGTCTCTGAAGCTTCGGTTTTCCTTTCCCAAGAGTCTGGAGCCAGGGACAGAGTTCAGACTGCCTCTTTCTTTCTCCAGGCTGTGTTCTGTCGCTTCAATTTCTCTGTAGCTTTCATGTTCTGTCAGATCTATCCCGGTTCTCAGGATCTACTCTTATTTTTCCCAAAGGTGTAATTTTCTCACGTCTCGATTCTGAATCTTGGAAAGGCTGTTATTGTTGCTTACCACTCTGCCATTTTTTTCCCATCTTGCCTGAGCTTCTTCTTCCATTTTTTAAAAAAAGTTTTAATCACTTTTTGGTCCCTTGAGTTTCCGTAGGAACTTTACAACACCTTGTCAACTGCAGCAAAGCCAGCTGGGATTTGATGGGGGCTCTGATGAATCTATCGGATGGAATTGGTTGGTAAATCTTATAGTATGTACTTCAGTTTTCAACCTTCTGCTTTTCAATTTATCAAATATAAAAAATGATATGCTAAAAATATACTTTGATGAATTACAGTTGAATATTTGAGTTTAAATATACATCTTATTTTTGTACTGTATTCCCATGCCCGCTATATCACCTTTTTGCCTGTTTTTTTGTTGTTTTGTTTGTTTTTGTTTTCTCTGTTTCTTCCAGTGCAAGGAACTAAACCCAAAGGCCACAAATGCTAAGCAAGTGCTCTAGTGCTGAGCTATGTTCTTTCTCTCTTATTTATTTTTTTTGTACTGGGAATTAAACTCGGGACCTTGCACCAGGCACTTATGCTGTTGAGCTATCTCTCCAGCTTTAATCTTTCTTATCCCACATGTTCCTTTCTCTACTAATTTCAAAGTTTTGCTCTTTACTTTTTTAAAAAAAATCTTCATATCATTTAAACTGCAATATAAAAATCTTTAATAACTTTAATATTAAAACCATTTCTAGATGCAAAACACATATAACTACTAGACTCACTGCTTGATGTGTTAATACTATTTCATTCATCTATAAGACATAATTGTTTCATAAATATTCATTTAGCTTTAATTAGGCTACCAATTTAATGGGGGGGGGGGAAGCAAAGCTGGAATCCTCAACTTTGGCTAGTGCTGGATTTTTATCTTTTAATCATTTGGGGGAGGAGGGCCAGGGAGATGGCTCAGTAGAATAAGTGCTTTCCTGGCAAGTGCAAGGGCCTGAGTTCGATCCCCAGTTCTGGAAAAAAAAAAAAAAATCCATTCTAAACATGGTCAGCTTCCTCATAAGCTATCTTTTATCTACTCATTTCCACACAATCAATTCTTTGAAAAAGCAACTAGTGACCTTTCAAAAATAAAAATTCATACCATTTAAAATCCTGCATTTAGGCTAAATGCCATAAAATTTAACATGGCCCACAAATTCTAATATGACATGACCGTATATCCATAATTATCTTTTTATATTAGACAAACTGTGTGGTTCCTCAAATACAACAATCTCTCCCTCTTATCCATAAGACAGACTTATTACTCCCTCATTCTTCGAAAGGTGTTTCTGTATTCTCTGCATGGCTAATTTCTAAACCTCTCTCCAAATTTCACCATAATTTGACTCTCTGAGGCAAGTTCTCTATTTAATTGAACAACAATAGCTTATTGTTTAACTTTTTTTTTTTTTAGAGGGGTACTACCAAGAAACTACTCAGGACCTTATGCTTACCAAGCAGGAGCTATGTAACTGAATTAAATCCCTGGCCCTGCATTTTAATTTTAGCAAAATTATCATAATTTATAATTAAGTACATGCTGGCTGTGGCAGAACATGCCTGTAATCCTTGCACTTAAGAAGCTGAGGCAGGAGGATCATACTAAGCTTGAGGCCAACCTGGGCTACATGATGAGCAGGACCAGCCTGAATTAGAGGGAGACCCTGTCTCAAAAAAGAACAGAAGTACATATTGTGGGTTTAAGGTCTGTTCCCTAATTATCTACAAGTTCCAGGCACAAAGAAACTGTTTATCCTCACTGTGTATTCAAGAACTAGCATAGTCCCTGGATTATAGTAGTTACTCAGTGAACATGTTAAATAGCTTACTATTCATTCACATGTTCAATAGTCACTCTTTATGCAGACCCACAAAGAAGTAAATATCTAATTAGGAGTTATGTGTCCAGGGCTAGATATGTAGCTAAGTGGCAGAGCATTTGCTTAGCTTCCTATAGAAAGAGGGAAGGGCACAAGAGAGGAGAATAAGTTAACCATAGGAATACAGGTAAGAATCAGGTGAAAAACACCTACAATTTATCCATAATATTTAAAAGTTACATAGCCAATATTACTGTCTCCTGGTTAATGTTTAATGAACAAGGTTAGCACCTGCCTCAGTAAGACAACATATAACTATTATTGTCTAAAATCATCTACAAATTCCTTGCTTTGCAAGTTGACTTGAAAGTTAGCTGAGTATGGTAGTGTATCCTTGTAATTTCAGCACTCAGGAGGTTAAGGAATGAGGATCACCTTGAGTTCCAGGCTTACTTGGCCAACACTGTGAGTTCAAGACCAGCCAGAACCAGTGAGACCCTGTCTCAAAGAATAAAAAGTTTGCTTTTTGGGACTCTTGTAAACATCTTGCTACAAATTAAATATTACATGTGGTGGTTAGTTTCCTTTGACAAGTGTATAATATTTAATCTACAAGTCATTTATTGTTTTAATAAATATAAATTGAGTAATATTTCATGGCAGAAACTGCTTTAGCACTGGAGACAACAGCAAATAAAGTAGACAAAAAGTCCTTTCCTTACAGATCTTACTTTCATATGCTCATACAGAATAGTAATAAAATGCACAGAAAGGCAGATGGCAACATAGGCCATGGTGAAACAATGCAAGATCAAGGAAAAGATTAGAGGGGATATAATTTTAACCTATTAAAATTTATTTATATTTGTTTCAAAAAGTATTTAAGACATATATTATTTATAGATCCTAAGTGTCATAACTAAGAAATAATGTCCATGCAAGGAATCACTTTTAACTGTGAAGTTTATAGAACACAAGTTCTTTCCCACAACAGTAGGACAGGCAGACAACTGTTCAGGCTCTAAGTCACTTAACAAGATATCACAGTAGGGGTCCCCCAAAAAGCAGTAGTTAAAGATGACTGAAAGCAGGCACAGAAATTATAGAAAGAAATGAGAAGCCAAGAAGGAAAGCACACTTCTTCATGACACAAGGCCCAGGGGCAGGCAGTCTTCTGCTCAACCACTCTCAGGCCAGCTCATCTTTCTGTACCTCTAACCAGGCCACCTTGACATTTAGTGCACTGTATAATATTATATAACTATCCCTTCATTATTCTATCCATAAAACAAATGATTAACCCTAGAGTTTTTTCTAATAACTTTAATGGCAAAAAAAAAAAAAAATTCCTTTTATTCCTACCTGTGCCATTATAATTCATATAAAAAATTGCAGACAACCAGTAAACTACCATTTTACCTTAGTAATTGGAATAGAGGACAGGACCCAGAGTAAAATGCAAGAAAATAAAAAGCTGAAATATGCTTTCAAACAGCATCCCAAGCACCTTAATAATGACTGGACAAGAGATAATCAGCCAATTTAATCTTTTATATTTTGTCTATAATCGTTTTTACTAGGTGATTAGACTAAGATGAGAAAGAATGAAGGGAATGTGAAAAAAAAAATCCCTTTTAAAACCAACAGATCCTATAGCTGGTGCCCTGGCCAAGTAAAGAATGAGCTATAAGCGAGGCATGGAGGCACATGACTGTAATCCCAGCACTTGGGAAGCCAAGGTAGGAGGATCACTGCAAGCTCAAGGCCAGCCTGCGCTACACAGTGGATACAAGGCCAGCTTGAAATACATAGCAAGACCCTGTCTCAAATCCAAACAAAACAAAATGAATGAGCTATAAAAATAAGTCTGTAAAATAAATTCAATTATTTTATATAAGAAAAGGTCTTGTTATGATTTTTACCTGAAAAAAGCAAGCATTTTAGTCAGTGGGAATGAATGCTTGTTTATTATTTATTTATTTATTTATTTGCTTAATTTTTTAAAGTATTCATCATGTCATTGGAAACCATTCCCTCAACTGTGATTCTCAAATATATTTACAGGAATTTTTCCAACTAAGCATTTATTCATATTCAAAATTCATTAAAATGCCTCTAGTTTAATACAAGCAGTAATGTATAAACAGAAAAAACTACCAGCAAAACAATGCTGGCCAGATATAATTACCTTTATGGCTGTGTGTTTTTCATCTTCCATCCATCCACAGATCTTCCTCATAGTAATAAAAGCCATCACTGATAACTTTAGCAACTTCTGGTGTAAGTTTTGCCTGAGATATGTGGTTGCCTGTTCAATCTTCAGGAAGTTTTCTCACATAAGATGCTATCTGAGTTACAATAAAAATCCTGGTCATCAATTTCATAATCCCAATCATTATCAGACCAATCAGTAAATGTATTTTTTTTATCCTTCTGTTTATTCCATCTCTTCAAATAGAGAATCAAGTTCTTGTTATTGTTTTTCTAGAAGACTCTATTGATTTGATGCCTCTTCAGGTTTAAGTTTGATTCCTAAAGGTAGAAATTAGTATTGTATATGAAAGCATTCTTCATCACTTTTTAAAAATGTCACCTTACTATATTCTAAGTTATATCAAACTTGTATGCTCATTGACTATATTTAGCAGCTAAACTGGGAAGAATATTAAACCAATATTATTTTGGTCCCCAGAATTAGAAGGTCAAATCCATAGGACCTTTGCATTTGCTAAGCATATGAGCCATATCACACATTCAGAAAAATGGTCTTTGAATGGGCACATCTAAAAGTAACAAGTAGGGCCGGGGAGATGGCTCACTAGAATAAGCGCTTCCCTGGCAAGCGCAAGGGCCTGGGTTCAATCCCCGGTTCCGCAAAAAATAAAAATAATTAAAAAAAAAATAAATAAAATTAACAAGTAAAATCCATACTAATTTACTAACACTCAACCAAAAAAAAAAAAAATCACCAGATATTAAGGGACAACTAATATCCTATAAAAGAGTTCAATAAACAAAATTGGTGGAAATAAAGATTAGAGAAGAAAAAAAAATCACTTTAAAATCCTCAAAATATTATAAAGCTCTGAGGCAACTCAATTTTATGAAAGAAAAACTGCATGTAACCAAGATGACAAAATAAAAATGTTTACAGAATTTAATGGAAAATTACATCTAATTACATACCCCCTCTATAGTGTTTCAGAAAGATCATTTTAGTAGGCTGTGAATATAGTTCAGAGATTCAATGCATGCTTAGCACACAAGAGGCCCTGGATTCAACCCCCAGTGCTAAAGAGTAAAAGTTTTAAAAAGTTCACTGACAATAATCAGGCATGTTGGTGCACACCTATAATTCTGGCACTGGAGAGGCCGAGGTTGGAGGATCACCATGAGTTTGACACGAGTCTGGGATGCATAGTGAATCAACACCAGACTGGACTACCGTATCTCAAAAAAAAAAAGTAGTACCTTGACAATGTTGTCAAAAACTAACCCACTCCCATAAGATCTCAAGTTTGATTCCTGGCACAAAACAAACAAAAAAACCCCAAAAAACTAACCCACTTCAACAAAAGCATACCTTGATAAGCTAGAAATTATATAGCATCATTACAAAGTGTTTGAGAAAGGGTCTTTAGGATATTCTAATGCACAACGAGCCAGGCATGGTGGCACACTCCCGTAATTCCAGCATGTATATCTGGCAAATAGAAAAGACACTAACCCTCCACTCCACCAAAGGAGTATCATACCTTACCTGGTTTTAACAACTTACCTTTAATTTCACTGGGGTCAGATGATGCCTTTTTTTATACTTCTATCCAAGATTCTGAGTCCAAGTCAGGCAAACTGGTAGACAAACCTCTAAACATTGCTTGCAGACTACTTGTTTCATTATTTTTCTTTGGAATCAAAGGACTTCCAATTCTTGGAGAATTTGGGGCAGACTCTAGAATTTTAAATTAGTTCTACAGTTAAAATAACAGGTTTTCTTATTTCAGCATTTCATTTGTTCCTGGTTTATTTTGTCCACAAAACACATAACAAATCAATCTCAATTAAAATCTTTCCAATGACTGTCAAACATGAAGTTCTTTTAATAACATTTACTCAAAAGAACAGTCACAGAATAACAAAAAGGGGTAACACTAATCCTTACACAGACCACCACCGCTCAAAGAAGTGGATAAGCATGTTGGTAAATCATCTGTGAATCAAGTTATTTGTAAAATTATTAAAACCTATAAATTATAATTATGGACTTTCAAATGCTGTTAGGCCTCTTTTACTTCAGATAAAACTGATTTTGATTGAGTAGAGGCTAAAGTAACCATCTTACTTTCTTTGCTCAAAAAAGTTTGTCTACGTGAACGAAAGAGCATCCCCTCTTACCACCATGGCTCATACTGAAAACTGCAAAGCACAAAATGTAACCACATTAAAGAACAGTTTGAGTGACAAGGTTTAGAAATTCTAAAAGCAAAACTGTAGGTCAGGCACAGCAACACATACCTGTAATCCCAGCACTCTGAAAGACTGAGGCAGGAGGATCACAAGTTTGAGCCAAGCTTGCAATTAGCAAATCAGGAACATCTGATCTCAAAATCAAATTACAAAAAGGGCTTCCAAAGTAGCTTTGGAGGGACAGGGCCTGGATTCAACTCCCAGAAAGGAGTGTAAAGGGGGCAGGCCTGATGTGATGGTACATGCCTGTAATCCTACCATGTGTGAGGCTGAGTCAGGAGCGCAGAAAATTTGATCCCACCCTAAGCAATTTAAGCAAGACCAAGTCTCAAAATAAAGAAAAACTAGCTAAGAATATAGTTTGGTGCAAAGGCCCTAAGATCATGCCCCTAGAACCAAACAAAACCTATGGTGAGTTAAAAGGTCTTTCTTTTCAACATCATAACTTTTGCCAGTTTGATTCTTGGAGACAAGGTCTCATTATATAGTTCAGGCTGATTCTGAACTCACTACATAGCCCAGGATGGCCTTGAACTCGCAGCAATCCTCCTGCCTCAGCCTGCTGAGTGCTGGGATTACAGGTGTTCACCAAAACACTTGGCTACATTTTTGCCAGTTTTCAAATAAAAGAATTACATACTCTATAAAATTAAAACTGCTTCCTTTACATTTGTAAGTGAATTTTATATTTTCATCCTAAAATCTATTATTGAACATAGGATCTCAGTGATGGAGTTCAGAGTGACTGTTGAACAATGTAGCTTTGAACTCCCAGTGATTCTCCTGCCTTGGTCAAGTGCTGAGATGAATGACACCATACCAGGTTTTTAAAATATTTAAGCGGGTTCTGGGGGGTGTGGCTCAATGATAATGCTTACCTACTATGCATGAGTCCCCAGATTCCATCTTCAGCACTAAAAACATCTATGGAAAAATTATTTTAGAATTCTGAGCTATTTGTATATTTAGATATTTCTAGTGGAGGCTGCTATTCTACACCCTCCCTCTCCTTTTCAGTCCTGGTGATAGACCCTGGGCCCTTGCATATGAACAGCAAGTATACTACCTCTGAGCTACATCAATCGCTCATTTTATACTGAGACAGGGCTTAAAGTTCCCAGGCTTGCTTATAGGTGTGCAATATCACAGCCAGCTACAACTTCTTACATTAATAGTACATCTATTGCCCACTCATTCACAAAAGAAGTGCAAGTAAAACACAAGAGTATAAACTGTTTCACATTCACAAAGTTTTGTAATGGAGAGATGTGCTAATACTGTGAGCTACATATATCCATAGTGAATAAAACCTTAAAAGCAAACAATCCCTACCCCACTATATGTATGGATTCTACTCCTCATATATATATTGGGAGAATTAAACTGTAATATATAGTCCATATAGAAATAAGAACAGCACTTAGCATAT
>NDGN011337209.1:0-22499 GCA_002564285.1 Tympanoctomys barrerae | reverse complement strand
ACCTGTTTTGAAACCGTCTCATTGCTATTTCTTTCTCAATAAAATTAATAAAAAAAAAAAAAGTATCAAACTGAAAAAAAAATAAAAATAAAAATAAAAAAATAAAAAATAAAAAGCAATGAAATTGTACAAGGACAAGAGGAAAGAATTTGAATATCTCAGAAAAAACACACAACCCCTACTAGAAGCTCAAAGCTGTGTAAGCGTCAGTTCTTCTTTGACCAGTAAGCCCTGGGGCCTCCTAGCTTGAAAAATATCCCTTCAGGAATCTGTTTTCCAGCACTCACTCACTCACTCACTCACTCACTCACTCACTCACTCTGCTCCATCATCTTGGCCCTCAGAGGATACGAGAGCCATAGTTCAAGGAAGAAAAGCCCCTGCTCCTGTTGAGAGCAGACGCTGGCATCATCCACACGATGCTGTGGTGTGTTTTTGTTTGTTTGCTTTTATTGTGTTTTGTTTTCTGTTTTGTTTTTAACAGGCATCTAGAACGGAAGAGGCTTGCACCCAGGTTTCCAAGGAAGACCAAGGAAAACAGGCAGAAGCCTTGTGGGGGTAGCGCGGAGAGCAGGGAGGAAGCTGAAGCGGCAGTGCGCACCTGGAAGTCAGAGAGGGTAAGGACGTTCATCATCTACAGAGGAAGAGTTAAAGCAGCTAGTTGATCCAGCCCAAGCAGAGGCCAGGCACACAGCCAACAGCAAGGACGCAGCGATGGGACCGCCCCACCCTCTAGAGCTCACGTTCCGTCACCAGGCGCCCTAACTGCCAGTCACAGAGCTACAGGAATTAACGCTTGCACTGCAGAACTTAAGTTTAGATTTGGTCCAGCTTTCTTTCTTTCTTTCTTTCTTTTTTTTTTCTTTCATCCTATTCCTCCCCTTTGGAATGTAAATACTTACTCTGTACCATTGTACCTTGAGGTGCTGCCTTTTTAAAAAAGTTTATGCAACTTTAAAAAAAATTGCAGACATTTATAGCAAGAGTCTCCCTTGCATCTCAGAAAAGACTTGACCTTTTGAAAATGCTGGGACTGTTGAAACACTGGGGAAGGGATTATTGAATTTTGCATTGTATGTAAGAATATCATCTCATGTTAGGCATAGTTATTTCCTTGTGTTTATTTGTAGATTAAGCATTGTTTGAAGAGATGTATTTGGTTGTCAAGTTGAGAAGGAATATATACCTCTATCAGAGAAAGAAATAAGAAGACAGAAATATGTTTTGAAAGTTTAACCTAGTAGAAGTGCTGGTTACACATCTTTTTTTTTCTTTTATGTATTTGGTACTGGGTCTCACTACACAGATCAGACTTGTAGTGATCCTCCTGTTTTCAGCCTTCCCAGTGCTGGGATTACAGGCGTGCACCAGCACCACCAGAATCAGTGGCAGCTCAGAGCTGGGCCAGTGTGGCATGTGGTGCTGGGGATTGAACCCCAGTCCCTGCGCTAGCCTAAGCAGGCACTTAGTCTGCGAGCTACTCATCGGCCTTAGAAAATGACAATACTTTAAGACAACTCTTGCTGTATTCTTTTGGGCTACTTTTAAATGCAAATTTGGTCACGCTTCCAGTCTTATTATTCTTTTTTCCTAAGTATTGAATATCTTATTTCCTGAAGCATTTTTAACTTAGAGGAAACTTGATTTCTCTTCCATGTTCCTGTCTCCATTTTTGTAAATTGCTAATAGGTGTATCAAAAATAGGCAAGAATATTACAAATTAAACTATGCTACTAAATATGTAGTTTCTTTTTTCTTTTCTCACAAACATAAATAAGACTAGGTGCTTGTGCTGCAGTGTGCATATGTGTAATCATGTGTGCTTGAATCATTTTTAGAATTTTCACCACAGATTATAGCCTCTGACTCGAGAAATGGCTATACCTCCTACTGTAGTATTTATTATTAAGCCAATCCACTGCAGTGTAACCAAAGGTGAATAGCGTTGTTGTTCCTATTGTATCTGCTGAGAATTTCAGTTATTTTCATGATATATTCTACCACTAGAACTATTTGCAGTGGTGGATGCATGCTACACCTGAGTTCTCCTTGATAGTAGAAACTAACTCCAAGTGGCTATGGAGCACGTTTACTTTAACACCCCTTGGGGACATGTGACCACTGGATGGAACAGTTCTAATTTGGAATAGCCGTTGGTTCATTGCAGTATTATTTAGCTGTTGAACTATTTTATAACTCTGTTAGGGGATGTCACGTTAGTGGTATAAATCCTACTTTATACTGGTACCAAGCCTACAACTGTAAATAAACTTGTTCACACATTCCGGATGCTGACACTTTACTTGTTAAATGAAAAGATAAATGAACGATTTGTTTTGCTGCTTCCTTGTTTTAGAACTTATTAAGACCATTGAAGTAAACTGTTGCAAAACAATTATTGAATATAATTTGACCCAAATAATAAATCCAGCTGTTTCAACTATTCTAGTACTTACGCTTTCCCTCATGAATTATTAAAATTTCCCCCATATCTTATAAGCAATACTCTTCAAAGAAAGTTGTTATAGCAATTTTTTGAATGAAAAGTTTTATAAATACTAAAACTTCTGATTGTTCATGAAAAAGTATTGGGAGAACACTTCTTATAGCCCATTATTGCAATGACATTTTGCTAAACTAAGAGCTAGTTGCACTATATTTGGTTTGACAAACAGTCTGCTGCAAGGCGTTTGCCCATTGGAATGGGAGGTGGGGGTATTTCATTGTGAATAAATTCTAAAGACTTGTTTGACATTGTTTTGATAGTATTATTATTGTTGTTGTTTTATTGAGAAAATTTGTATTATAGCATGGCTGCTTTCTGAATAAACTGACTATTTATTTTAATCATTCAATTAAAAAAGTGCTTTTGATTTGAATTGAATGAGAGCTCAAGATATTTTGTCAAAAGGGCTTCCCCAAAATAGAAAAACTAAAAATTCTAGAAAAACATTTCTTATATAGGTTGTTTGGTATGGATATTGAACTATTTGAAAAATTTCCAGCAAAATTATGAAGGAGGGCTGGGGCAATAGCTCAGTAGGATAAGCACCTGCCTGGCAAGCTCAAGGTCCTGAGTTCAATCCCTTGTACTGAAAAAAGAAAAAAACCCTGGCGAGATAGCTCAGCACACTAAGTGCTCTCTTAGGCAAGCACAGGGATCGGGGTTCAATCCCTGTTACCACATACTGCACAAGCCTGCCCCTG
This sequence comes from Tympanoctomys barrerae, assembly GCA_002564285.1. NCBI lineage: Eukaryota > Metazoa > Chordata > Mammalia > Rodentia > Octodontidae > Tympanoctomys > Tympanoctomys barrerae. The sequence goes on along the minus strand of NDGN011337209.1, from coordinate 19,292 downwards.
GGCATGCTGAGCCACGGAGTGAGTCTGGGCATGGTGATTCACACCTATAATCCCAGCACTGGAAAGGCTGAAAACAGAAGGATCACTATGTGTCCAAGCAGCATAGTGAGTCCCTGCACCAAATACATTAAAAAAAATTATGAAGGAAAAGAAAAGACTCTGTCATCCATTTCAGGTAACGTACTCAGAACTTGTGAGTAATTTCTATATGTGTCATGTTTAGCACAGTACAGATATGACAGAAGAAATGTCGCTATTTAAAAAATGTCTCTTTATTCATTTATTGCATTTCAGAAGAATAATTAAACATGAAATGGGAACAACTTCTTCCAGATCTGCGAAGCCAATTGTGGTCAAGTCTGTTTGTCAAACATAGCTGATGGTCTTAAAGAGGCTTGTCATCAGAATAAATCTATTTTCTGCTTGTCAGACTTCATAGCATGTGAACATTAGAGATTTAAAGGTCACCAACACATCAAAAAAGTTGCAGCATATTTTTCTCAAATAATGTATTTCTTTTCTACTGATATACCCTTTGAAAAAAAGAATGTGTTGCCTTAGTGTATACGTCATAAAACCACAAATGCATCCTGCACTGCTAAGAGCAGCATGCTAATTATTGAGTTTACTTGTGATGGCTGTAATAGACTATCAAAGTGTGTCAACTATTAGTAACAAAAGATATGTCTTGTTTCAATCTGTTGAAATATCTACAAATTCATGGGATTAACATATATTTCCACTCCCTGGGATTAACATATAAAAAAGAATAGAAAAGGAAATATAAGTCTACTGGGGAAAACGTGAAGTAAATAAGCATTAGAAATCATGAAATACAACAAATACCTTCTCAATTATTTGAACATATCGTCAGAGATTAGAAATTCAGGCCAATGTAATGCTTTCTTTCATTTAGTATGTTTTCATTTTTAAAGGTCTTGGGTGTCCAAAGTACCCACTAACTGGAGATTGACTCTTGCATAAGACAAGCCCAATTAATGCAGTATCAGGTATTCTCAGGCAATGTGGCACACTGCTGCAATCCAGACAAGCTGGAGGCTGAAGCAATAAATTCCCAAATTCAAACCGAGTTTGTGCAATTTGGCAACATTGTAAAACCTTGTTCCCTCCCATGCAAATAAATCTGTAAACACTCCTCAAAGGAAAGACCGTAGACTCGACTCCAGTATGACAGAAAAAATAATAAAAATAAAACGTAAGTAATATATGTGTGTGTAGCATAAATCTGCAATATATAAAAAGCTAACTGTGTGTCAATCACACCATGCTACTAATCTATCTCACACATTGCTGTATTAATTTTCAGATTTAAGCTTTAATATTCAACACATTTGCTAAACATACTATCTATGCTTGAGGATTTAAGACTTTATGAGAATCCACATTGTGATAAACAACCATTGTTACATCTGAAAATGATAACATGGAAGATAAGTCTATATAAGTCAGAAAGTAAGATAAATTTCTATTTTTCCTTTGTTTTTGTTTTTTTAATTATTTGAAATTTTTGATCTCCCTTCACACATTAGCAAATAGCATTCTTATATTAGCATCCGTGTTACAAGGCATTCCATTCACAAGCATTACAGTTTGATAAAAACTTTACTCACATACTCCCAAATGCCTATACCAGATTTAGTCACTTTCCTATATCATTAAAATAATAAAAGTAATGAAAACAGTGTCATAATTCTCAAAGCAACATGGTCTGAGGCACTCTGGGAAAGTTGTTCTTCTACAAGTGAAATGTGTCAATGGCACCAAGTTACTAGAAAGTGATCAAACACCCAATTATCAAGTACACTCTGCTGTCTCCTGACGACTTTATGATCTGTCTTCAATGTACATGTCTACCTCAACAACTGTTGAAATAAACATAGATACTGAGCATCCATGGCTATATCTAATGAGGTTCTCTTTTCTGAGTAAGTGGTATGTACTTTTAGCACACCACAGAAGGCATTATCCCTATGCAAGGTCATAGTGCTCAGAAAGTCCCTTCCTTGCCACTCAATGTCAGGCTCTCGCAGCCCCCTGATGTACTGTGCTCCCGGCCGGAAACATTTCAGAACTCTTTCCCATCATCCCACAGTGCAGCCTCTACCTTGTTTCATTGTCGCCAAGGTATTCCCTCCAAATAGGAGAAGAGAGCAGGTTTCTCCTCTCCCATTTCTAACCAATAGAAGTCTGAAGCGGTGGCGCATTGCAAAATCCTCCTGCCTTGCAACATCAACCAGCACTTGAAATATAGTCATGTCTGCCACAGACTAGACTTCTACAAGTTTGGTACGCTTCTGCACTGAATCTTACCGCAGTCATCTGCTGACCCAACGTCAGCACTGGAGAGACATCACCGAATGCTCCCTACACACAATTACATGTATAAACCATCAGCACGAAGGAGAGAAAGGCCAGTTTCCAACTAGAAATGAAGTCACTACAAATGATGGATCCATTTATGACAGCAAATAACACTACCAGAGCAGAATTAACCTAAACCAGAGGTCAAATAGCATCCCTAACTATGTATATGGAATTTAAAATGTATGCATATACATTTCCACATATATATAAAATAAAAAATCTGTAGCACCAGATGTTGCTAGAATTGTGAGGATTTTCATTTTCAGCATTTACTGGAAAGCAGCTGGCTCCTGACGGCCCGGCTGTGGCAGCGCTAAAAGGACTAGAAGCAAGTTTAAGTGAAAAGTGCTCAAGGAGTAAACGAGAAAACAGGTGCACAGAGAACAGCGGTTGAGGACAATACTGAAAGGAGTTGAGCTATGTTCCTTTTACTCTTGGCAGCTTTTTCAGACTCGACGAGCTTTCATTTATTTATTTATATTAATTTTAATGAGAAAAGAAAGATAAGCACTGGCAAGATAGCTCAGTGGTCTGAAGTGCCTGCTTAGGCAAGCTCAGGTAGGCTCAGAGGACCGCAGTTCGATTCCCAGCACCACATAAGGCTAAGGCGCCAGCCCCAAGCTCAGGGTGGCCTGAGCCAGNAAAAAAAAAAAAAAAAAGACAAAATAACAATGAAACAGTTTGGGATCAGGTTAGTAGGATGGCTACAATAATTACTACATTGCATATTGTTGTCTCTGTAGTAGTTATTCAGAGGACAAGAAGCAGACACAATACCTTGTCAAGACAAGCTCTTGATGACTCACACCACTGCTGTAGAAATTCTTATCAAAACAAAGCAATTGATAAAAAAATTGCCTCTTCCTTTCTGTACACTCAATGAAATGCATAGTACAGTAAAAAGGTATTTTTGAGATGAATCATCTTGGGAGAAATTAAAATTGGGATGTGAAGTGAGGCCGTGCACTACCCAGTTGCCAGGTCAGGCTCTCACAGCCAGTGGCTGTTACCAGCAGAGTACGTTCAAACTCAGCAAGACGCTTTCCACGTCTCTTCTCTGCAGTCCAGCCATCTGGCCAGGCTTCGTCCTGCCGTCCGCCTTCACAAATTATTGGTTCAATTGTAAACACATGGCCCAGCTTCATCTCTCCACCAGCCTTATTCTTGGCATAGTGGGGTACATTGGGAGCTGTATGAAAAAGCTTATGGATTTATGCCCATAATAACTTCAAAACATGAAGTAGGATTGTTTGAAGTTAATTACTCAGATCAGATTTGTAGTGATCCTTCCTGTTTTTCAGCCTCCCAAATGCTGGAATTAGAGGCATGTTCCAACACACACAGTCTCAATCGCCATCTCGCCCACCCTGGGGTGGGGCCAGCACAGCAGGACAGGAATCTAGCCCCTGACCCCTGCTGACTAAGCAGGTGCTTTAGTCCCCTGAGCTATTGGGCCGACCCTCACCGGTGAAATTTTTATTGACATTTCCTCTACCTACTGCGCCTCAGGACTTTCCACCAGTGAACCCAGGAATAAGAAATCCTATCATCATGTTGGTGGTATTAAAGTTAATTGTGTCTTTTTACTAAGGTGGTCTCAAATAAAACTTTTCTTAACTTTAAGTTTGTCTACTGCATATACTTCTTTTTACATTAGCAATTCTTATGTTTCAGAATCCATATTTCAGATAAATGTGGTATTCATTACAATGTTTTTAAAATTAATCAGGCAATCTTTTTATATTTTTTTAATGTATTTTAGTACAGGGTTTACAGGGTCTCACTACACAGATTGGACTCATAGTGGTTTTCTTGTTTTCAGCTTCCCAAGTGCTAGGATTACAGACTTGAGCCACCACACCCGGTCACCCAGTCTCAACTGCTGTCTCCGTGTGTCCTGGAGGCGGGGCTGGCAGGACACACCAGGCATCTGACCCACAGTCCCTGCATCCCTGCACAGGTGCTTCAGTCTGCTGAGCTATCTGGCTGGCCCTACACTTTACTTCTTAAATAATCATTGTTTTCAATATGAAGATTCTGTATATGCGTGTGTGTGTGTGTGTGTGTGTGTGTGTGTGTGTGTATTTGACTGAAAAAAATAAAACCTCTGGATAAAATTTTAACAAACTAAGCTAAGATTTTTGGAGAGAAAATAAATTACCCTTCTCTGCCACAAAAGTATGTACGCAGAATGTCCCCTGGAGATCCCTACATTACAGTTACAGCCCCCAGCTTAGCACCACGCAGCCGTGACAGAAGCTGTGAGTTGTGTGGTCTACAGAGAAGACTTCTAGTCACTGAGGAATCCCTTTATCAGTTATATTCCCACCACCGAGTCAGAATACCGGACACTCAGAAGTGAAAGAAAGGAAGGGCTGTTTGGCTCACATTTCCTAGGGGCTCAGTCCATGTTGATGAATTTAAAGCAAAAACCAGCACAATGGGGAACAGGAATACAGAGAGCGGCTCGGTGCATGATATCTCCAAAACAGAGAGACGGGGTAGAGCCACGTCCAGGAACACACGTACCCCCAGGCCCACCTCCTAACGGCACATTCAACGACTGAACTCATCACCGATGAAGATATCATCCCCATGGTAAAGCCAATAACCTTTTAAATCCCCACCTCTGAACACATTAGAGTTTTGTGGGACATTTTCAGGCTCATGTCCCCCTTGTCATGCAAAGTATTTTTATTCCATCTTTAATGGTCCCCAAAGTCTTAACAATCATAATACTGATGAAAAGTCTAAGGGAGAAACATTCTCAAGATTCAAGGCAACCTCTTAGCAGTATAAGCCCTGTCAAAATCAAAAAGAAAATTGAAAACTCTTTTTTTCTTAAATGAGAAAAGTTCAGAGGTCCTAGAATGCTGTAAGCAGGGCTGAGCGGGTGATTCCAGAAGGGCTTGTGAAGGCGAGGCTGCTGCTGGAAAGGTGAGCCTCCAATGTCACGCTGATGAGAGTCCAGGTGCCAATGCAAATTTTATTTCAAAGTGGACTGTGAGGTACTCATGTCATACTATTGTAAAAAATTAAATGCATTGTGTTCATGCCTGACACCTTGTGCTTAAAGGTGACAGAGCAGTTTAGCTGGTGGAGAAATTTTCAAGACAGCACCACAGTTAAGCAGATGCGAAAGCGTTACTGGGTGCTTTTATCGAGATTACAGTGAGAATCAGGAGCCAGAAGAAGCAGAGTGGAATTATCTGAAAATTTGCTGCTTGGCTAGGAAAGGAGCAAGTAGCAATCTGTGCGGGGCAGTGCTGCTGCGGTTGCTGCTGCCACTGAAAAGAATCCAAGAACTTTACACGGGGCTGACGGAAAACGCACATCAAGCTCTTCACAGGAATAGACATTGTACTCTGTGGAGAATTACAGGTGTGCAAGTATAAATTGGTTTCATAAACTTTCTATAACAGTCTTTTTGAGAATGCAGCTCTCGGATGCACTGTTTTGGGAGGGCTTCCACAGTCTGTTGGGGGGAAAGGACGTCATAATCCCACTCAGGCTGACCTGGGGACAGCTGTGCCTGCGCCAGGCCTTGGCCTTGTATGTACGAGGCGTGTTTCTTAGGCGTGCAGAATACAAACCGTAAGGAAGAGTTCAGGCTTCTACTGGCTTTCAAAGGCCTGGCACACGGGAGGAAACACATCAGTGAAGTCCCCGCAGGAAGCTCTTGGCACGACAGCGGCAGGAGCCCTGAAGGGAGGCCAAGCCGTGTGTAGAACGATTGGATCCGCAAGAAGAACGGCAGCAAGGCTGGATGAAATCGGCCGCAGGGGTCTCAGGTGCCTCGTCTGTCTGAGCCCTGAACTGAGCATGCGCAGAGTATTTATTGAGCAGCTGAGAAAATACCAGTCGTTGACAAAGGGCAATGGACAAGAAGCCTTCTGAATCACAAGGTCCTGAGCAGTCACGTATTGCAGCTATCCTAAAACTTTAAGGTACACAAGAGTCCTCCTCTGGTTTCTTAAGACAGGTCTGAGAAAACAAATGGGAATGTTCTGTCCTGGCAGCAAGCAGACAGAGCAGCATGCTCTTCTTTGTCCTCCCTGAACTTCATCATCAGAGATCTGTCACGAATCACTCAGCGAAGCTGCAGCACAGAACCCAGGACAGTGGCAGGAACGGCGACGTCCGGGGAAGCCCGGGAGCGCCCATGACCCGCCAGCGCAGGAGGCCTGCGGCCCGCACCCCGCAAGGCCGCAGAGGCTGGGCTTCCTTCCTGTCCTCGCAGAGTCCCCGAGCTGCCACAGTGCGCCGTAGGATGGAGACAGAGCTACCAGCTTCGCTAGGTTTCAGTCTTGCTTCGTACCATTTAACCCCTCTGTGCCTTATTCTCCACCTCGGAAAATGCTGATCACGTGCCACTGAAAGCTTGTAATTTTCTTTCTGATTTTTAGGAGATTCAGAGTTGATTTTGCTTTAGCCTCAGGCAAGCTTTTGCACATAGACAAAATGTTTATCTGTTCTGTCGCTTAAAACCCGGAGTATAGGTGAGTCAAATGCGCTGTGCACCGGGAGGTGGACCTGAGCCGTCGGGGCAAGAGGCAGAAAGCTGCAGCTTGTATCTGAAATGTCTTCTAAAGCCCATGCGGTCAATTCTCAGTTCCCAGTTTAGTGCTGTTAGGAAGGCACAAGAATATTGAGGGTTAGGACCCAGTAAAAGGCCTTCTGCTGGGGCTGGTGGGGTAGCTCAGCAGACTAAAGCACTTACTCAGGCCAGCACTGGGACCGCCGCTGGATCCCCACACGTTGCGCCAGCCCAGCCCCAGGGTGGGCTGAGCGGCCCCAGAGCCCAGCCTAGGGGCTCAAGCCTGGAATCCTAGTACTACGGAGGCTGAAAGCAGGAGGGTCGCCATGCATCCAAGCTGTGTAGTGAGACCCTGCAACAACCCAACACATCAGGAAAAAAAGTAAGACTGTGAGTATGTCAAGAAACCTTGAATGAAAATGGTAAAGCTGGGTGTATCACACTAGTTGACCTAAAAATGTGTCTTAAGCTACACGGCGTTAGCAGCCAGAAAGGCTGAAAAGAAACGTTGAAATAAAAATCACTGGACCAGAATCAGTAGCCCAACATAAACCTGCACTTTATAGTCAGCTAATGTCCTGAAAAGGTTTCAAGGGCTGGAGAGATATCTCAGTGTCTAAGTACGTTCCATCGCTGGTGCCGCACGCTGTGCCGGTCCTGAAACCGCGCACGGTGGCGCATGCCTGTAACCCCCGCACGGGCGAGGCTGACACAGGAGGGTCACTACGATTCTGGCTGCATAAAGAGACCCTGTATCAAGTAAAGAAAACACTTAATTACAAAAAAGGTTTCAAGAACACACAGTTTGGAAATAATAATCACTTCAATAAACTTATGTGAAAACTTGAGATTCACACGCAAAAACCACAAGTTACACCTCCTTTTCTGATGTAAATATCAACTCAAAGGGCATGAAATCCTGAAGTGCAGGATCTGAGCCACAAAACAAATTAGAGGAATAAATCTCTGACAGTGATTTGGGAGAAATTCAGACACCACCACTAAATGACAGAAAATAAAAGCAAAACTAGACGAATTACATCCTGCCAAACTCACACAACAAGAATACCCAGCAAAATGAGGAGAGAACTTTCAATGGAGACAATGGAAAACAATATTTTCAGAACATACATTTGTTAAAGGGAAAATGTATGAAATATATGAGAATTCAAGTAACTCAGTAGTAAAAATTAAATCACTGATTTGAAAAGGGTCAAAATATCTAACTAAGGATTTTAGAAGAGGTGACATTCAAGTGACCAAGTATATGATAAAAGTACTCAACAGCACTAACCCACAACGACTTGCAAACCAAAACTGTGATTAGATATTAGAGTAGTTTTATTATAATGGATATCACCAAAGCAGCCAAAAATAACAAATGTTCAGTGAAAAAATGAACCTGGGCCACTGTTCGTATAAATGGAAATTAGAAAGCCATTATACAAAAGTATCTCAAAACTAAATGTAGGACAGCCATATCATGCAGCAATCTAATCGGTGGACATATAACAAAAGGAAATTAAAATAATGCATTGAGGAAGTGTCTACATGCAGCTGTTCACTGCAGCAAGATTCTCAATAATAAATACAAGGAAACATCTGTCATCTGAATAGTAGGTAAAAAGAATGTGATCTACGTATCATGGTGGTTTGCAATGGGGATTTGGGAACATATTGGTGAATGATTCAGGATTACGATTCAGCAGGAGAAATGTGCTCGAGAAGCCTGTTGTACAGCCTGATGGCTGTACTCAGTGTGTAGGGACTCACTGGTGTCTCGTGCACCCCGGGGAGAAACTCGTCAGGGATGGAGCAAAGGCAGACAAGAGCCAGATGCAGGCGGAGGCCTGTGCCTGACGGGTAAAGGACCTCCAACTGCAGCAGCGGCATTCACTTATACTCCTGCAAAGTCAGTACCACAGACTCAAGGTTAGTGCTAGCCAAATAGCTCACCGGATTCAAGTGCCTGCTTAAGTAACAGCTGGGATTTAATCCCGGGCTTGCAGTGCCAGCCCTGTCCCCAGGGCGCTCTGAGATGGCCATTGAGACTGGGCGTGGTGGCTCGTGCCTGCAATCCCAGCTCTTGGCAGGCTGAACACAGGCAGATCACTAAGAGTCCAGTCTGTATAGTGAGACCATGTAGACCCTATAGAACTTTACTAAAAATAATAATAATAATAATAATGATAATAATAATGAAAAGTCACAAGGTTGCCTAGTGACTAATGGTTGAAATGGTCGAGGCAGGATGATTCTTTTCAGGACTGAGGTAGCTCGACCGCCTTAGGCACTGAGGCCTTGTCCTGCCCTCCCACACATGATCAACTTCTAGCTTTAGCAGCTTCTAGCATTAGTGATGATATACTCCTTTAAATGTGGAAAGTGAATACTATTTCCACCAACAGAAATGATAACGTATGAAATCATGCCCTGTGGATTATCCAGATTTCATCATTCTGCGATAGGCTTCAAAACATCATATTGTACAGAAAAATTTTGTCAATCAATTTAAAAACTACTTTGGAAAACATAAACAAAACATTTATTATTAATCCATCTGGAGTGGAGCATTGACACATGGAAACATAAAGCTGACAGAAAGTTTTTCTTCTCTACCAGAGCAAAATCTGTGTCATCTTCTGTCCCTGCAATGTTGTATTGTTCATAAAGACACATCAAGCTCCTTGGAATGCTTCATAGAGTCCCCTCCTAAGCACTCCTTAAAATCAAAGTAAGTTATCACAGTCTGTCCATTGATTGTTTCCAATTAAGTGTATCCTAAGATTTATTAAAATTTTAGAAGAGGTACAATCACTACATAAATTTATACTTTCCACTTCTCCTATAAACCATTCAAGTCTTCTAGATATCATATTGGATTTTCACAAGAATGATATTTCTTGTCAGCTAGAGTTTAGTCCATGATAGCAATATCCAAATTTATAGTTATTCTTTTTTACTTTATAAATCGCACATATTAATGGAGTATCGTGTAATTCTTTTGTTGCTGTTGTTGTTGTTATGCATTTGGTACGTGGTCTCACTATGCAGCTCAGCCTCCTAGTGATCCTGTTGTCAGCCTCCCCAGCACTGGGATTACAGACATGCACCACCACTCCCGGTCTCAGTGACTGGATCAGTGTGCCCAGGGGTGGTACTCACATAGTATTTTAATACATATACACAGTAGTTAATGTTTAAATGGTGCTAAACATATTTATCTTGTCAAACATTTGTCATTATTTATAGCCAAAACTTGCATATGAAAGAGAACATGCTACTTATTTTTGTGTCCTTGTTTTATTTCCCAACATACATTGATTTTGTGAAATTATCATGAACAGAGTACTACAGTCTTTTGATTAGCAAATTATTCACAAATTGTGAATCTCATATCTTATCCATTACTTTATTGTTTCTTTATAGCTAGAGTTATGAGTCTTTGAAAGTGTATACTTCATAGTTGGAGAATATATAAATTGTATACAATATTTAATATACATATATCCTAGAAAATATGAAATATGAATTCTTCAGAAATACTAATTTTATCTTGGAGTATTTGATGCCAGGAACGCCAGGGCACCGTTTCCCTTGCCAGAGGTTGCTAGAAGATAAGAACATTCTGAGAGTTTGCTTAAGGGCAAACAATTTGCGATACATAAAATGAGAAAGAAAATTATTGCAACAGAGGAATATATCAAATCAAATATCAGTTTCTAGACTGATAATAACAAGACCCAAAAGGAAAAACTGAATATAACATTGGATTATGTCCATGAATCGAACTCAGGTCTGTGATTAAAATTCATCTATCTTTGATCTGCACAAATATATTTGGGTCCATTTTAAGTTAGACCATGGTTTCCTCGTGCCACTCATGAGACAGCCTGCAAGTTCCCATAAAATGAGTATATTCTTCACAGCTTACTTTTTTACGACAGATGTAACAGACAACATTTTGACGATTCATCATAGCAAGGCCCATGGTAGTCTCAGGTAACTCAGTACTGTTTCAGAAATGTTTCTTTTTCCCACCGTGTTGCGTTCACTATAATCCACCGCTGGAGATGGATTCATTTTTCTCTCTCTTTTTTAGAGAGAAAAGTAAGTCAGATAAAACTCAAGGAGCCGCTGAGATAGCTCGGTGGACTAAGTGCCTGCTTAGGCAAGCTTAGGCAAGCACAGGGACCAAGGTTCAATCTCAGCGCTACATGCCCACCAGCCCCGCCCGCAGGGTCAGCTGAGCCAGCCGAGGTCCCGGGCCTGGTGGCCTGTGCCTGTAAATACCACCGCTGGGGAGGCTGAAAGCAGGAGGATCACCAGGAGTACCAGCTATATAGTGAGACTCTGCAACAACCAAATACATCAAAAAATCAATCAATCACTCTCATGGATATTTTTTGGTGGAGGGAAGGGTCTAAGAGTGTTCAGGGACTTGCTACTAGAACAGACTCATAATGATCCACCTGTTTACAGTCTCCCTAGAGCTGGTATTATAGGCGTGCACCACTACGCCCAGTCTCAATTGCAGTCTCAGTGTTCCCTGGAGCAGGGCTGGCAGGGCAGGCCTGAAGATTGAACCCCTGGCCCCTGGGGCTGCTTGCAGGCACTTTACTCCCCTGAGCAATTTGGCTGGCCCTAATTATGTTTCTTATAACAGAATTTTACTGAGAATTAAAGATGTATATAAAGTATTTTAAATGTTACATTGCACAGCATATTTTTTCAATGTTAATACAATTACTTTATTGAGGAGATCTATGAATAGTTTTGCAGCTGAAAAATGTAAGGAGAAAAGAGGGGCTTTCTAGATTTTTATTTTGGAAGCACATTGTTGTAGTCATGTCTAGATGTCACCCCAAAAACCTCATGCAGTCATAGGTGGGGCTTGTCAAAGGTGCCTGGGTCTAGAATGTAGGACACTGGGATTGATTCATGTGCAGTGTGAGCATCAAGATGCTAGTGTTAGGAGTGTGAGTGCTACCCATCGTGTGTTGCCTGGTGATATAAGGGACAGAAGCAGCTGTGGTCACACCTTGTTGCTTTGCTGTTTTCTGCTCACCATGAACTGTTTCTCCTCTCCTGTGCTATTCTGCCTTACAGCCAGCCTATGCAAACTGAGAGCTAAGTAAACCTCCCCTCTTTAACTTTGAGTGTGAGGTGTTTTTCTCTCAGCAATGAGAGAAAAGAACCTAAAACAGAATTTAGTATCAAGATTAGGGTCATTTCTGTGATTGCCCCTACCAGGTGTCCTAGGAGCCTTTGGAACAAGATTGTGGAAGAGTTTGGAAGGCTTGGAGACCCCAGCCGGGATGACTTAGGCTGTACTTGATGGAGATTCTGATCAGACCTCAGGATATGGAATATTAACAAATGATTGCAGTAAGGGCTGGGCTCAGGTTCCTGGGGAAGAGGACTGTGCTGGCAGTTGGACTCCAGACGATGTATGTTGTGGCTTGGAGGAAAGTTTGTCTGGATCTTTCTGATGTCCAGACTGCCTGAGTCTAAGCAGAGCTTACTAGTCTCACAGAAGAAATTTCAAGGTCATCTTATTTAGCTACTACTATTGAGGGATTTTATTCAGACTTATGTTGAGTATCAACAGTGAAAAATACAGAAGAATGATTTAAATCATTTGAATTTTTCCAGAAAGGAAGCTGTAATAAAGCTGTGGACTGCAAGACAGAGCCGAGGAGCTCTTCACTACCAAGCAAAGATGGCCTGCGGGCATCACAAGAAGCTTCAGTACTCCACCCTTTATAGCCTCAGAATTGCAGTAGTGGAAGACTCCTATGAGAAGAAAGCCCCCAAGAACCATGTCTCATCATGGTGTTGGCCTAGCGAAGTTTTTCTTTCGGATTTGTTTCATAGGCACTATGCCCCTGGAGGCAAGAGAATAGGAAGACTAGGTATTGCTTCAGCTGTCAGCAAACCTAGTCATCATCTGTGTGGTGTTGGTTTTAGGAGAAGTAGAATGTAACAGTTGTGAGTTCAGGGAGGCTTCCGCCCAGATTTCAGAAGGCCTGAGAGGCCAGGCAGTGTGCCCCTGAGAGGGCAGTGGGTGGAAGCCTAAGGTGCAGTGGAGACCTGAGAATGTTCAAGAAGCCAAGAGTGCAGATCATCCAAGAAAAGCTTCAAGGAGTGAGCAAAGCTAGCCAAAGACAGACCGTGGGAGCTCCAATCACCAGAAGTGACACAGGGACAAAGCCACCTACGACCTTTAGAATTCACAACTTGCCACCAAGTGCCAGGAGGCTAGCAGTGGAACTGCAACATCTAATGTTTGCCTTGCTGTATTTTGTTCATGGATTTTTCCCACTCCTTGTAATCCTCTGTTTGTTACTTTTGAAATGGAAATATCTGTCTTGTCACATTCTATGTCAGAAGTGTTTAACATTCTTTTCCCTTGTACAGTGGCTTGCAGCAAAGCATTTGCCTTAAATCTCAGAGAATCCTTAGGGCTTGAAATTTTCAGCAATGTTGAAACTGTTAGGACTTTGACAACTCTTGGAGATGAACCAAATGCCTTTGTCATACAAGGATGTGTATGAAACTTTATGGGGGCCAGGGATGGAATGCAATGTCATGTTTCTAGATGTCATACCAAAGCCTCAAGAGGTCATAGATGGGATTTTTTAGAGGTGGCTTGATCTGGTATTGATCTATGGTACACTGTTAGAATGAAGAGCACTAAGATTAAGGTGTGAGTGCTATCTGCCCTACATAGCTGGATAAAATAAAAAAGGGATAGAAAGGGCTATGGTCATCCCTTCTTACTTTCTTATCTTCTTCCACCACAGATGTTTTCTCTTCTGATGTGTCACTCTGCCTTGGAGCCAGCCAATTATGAATTTTGTGAACTATGAGCTAAATAAATCTATCCCCTTTTAACTTGGGTGCAAGGTGTTTTATATCAACAAAAGTGTCTAAGACATACATGTATTCAATACAGAAGTTTATACTAATTTTAGAAAGTAGGAACATGTACACACCACAGCTTATTTCTTGGAAGGATTTTATGGAGAGACAACTGAGAGTCCATCAGCCTTTAAATGGCTGAAAATTCAACAGAGATGGAGAGAAAAGGGAAAACAGCTCTTTAGAAGGAGGAACCTAGGAGGGCCTAATGAGAAGCATGGTTCAGAAGAGAAAGTTTAGCCCAAAGATGCATACAAGGACAGGAAGGAAGTGTGATGCTATTTATTCTTGAAGAAAGCTAGAAGATAATATGGTAAATTAATGGATGAAAAGATTAGTCAGATTGTTGAAACATTAGCTTCAAGAGGCTTCCAAATCATGCAATGGTTTATATGGCTCAAAGCCTATGGGAAATACTTAATTGAAAATAAATGTATTTGTAAAAGACACATTGCTCTTAGTCCCCCAAGCTTACTTAACATCACTTCTCATACGCTTACCCCTTCATCTTTCCACTTTCTGAAGGAGTTCTAGAGGTCCTCTAGTGGGCTAGACTGTCACGGTTGCGTCAGAGTCCTGGAGAGATTCAAAATGCTTTCACTGTTTATGTCAGGTATTATTATGGGGGTCAGCATACACTCTATTCACAGTGCCTGTCACCACTGAATTTCTGGCTTTTCCTCCAAGTCAGGAGGACAATGAATGCAAATGTTTTGAAACTATTTAGAAAATTAAGGCAGTCATGACAGTACAGCTAAAGCCCATTAGGACAGAGAAATTCCAGAACTTCCCCGGAAAGTGGGGAGAATGATGAGATATGTGTTAAAGTCAGGAGTATATTTTGAGGATGATTAATTGCTGCTACTGTAATATTTTTTTTCTTGTGTGGTCTTATCACGCCTCATTTGCATCATCCATCTAGCTATCTAATACAGTTCTGTTAGTTGTATGCATTATTTTGTGTTTTGTATATGGCCCAAACCACAAGTCAGTAATGGGCCCAATATTTTGAAACCCACTGCCTGACAGACGCCCCATTGCCAGTGTAGTAACCATGAACTGAACAGTTTGAGGATTTCAGGAAATGGAAAGATATTCCTCCCTCATGGGTAGGATGAAGCAACATTGTGAAAATGGCCATACTTCCCAAACTCTTATACAGATTCAATGATAACTCAATCAAGATATCATTAGCCCACCTCACAGATCTATAGAAAGCATTCCTAAAAGACCCCAAAGTTTTTGTATACAGTCCAGAGCTCATATATGGATTCAAGTGTCACATGCAATCTGTAGCCTGCCCCTTTCTTTTCTTTCATTTTCTTTCATTTTGTTTTGAATGAAGAGAAATTGTCTTGGGCCACATAAGTAACAAAACTTTATCTTCATTTTTTTAATTATAACATTACAAAAGAAGGGCAAAAATGAAAGATGGATTACAAGTTGGATTTACCTGTTTCATGACATGCTACAACAACAGATCTGAGTCTTGCCTACATCACTTCCAGTTATGGGGATAGACTTGATCTTCAGGGGACACACACACACACACACACACACACACACACACACACCCTTACTTAAGAATGTGCAGAACCTCATGGCTGAGAGGAAAATGTGTAACTCACATTATGTTCAATCATGGTATCCAGGGGACTGTCTCCAACAGCGGAGCTGTTCCTCAGAGATAGAACTGCAGAACTTCTCTGGTACTAAGCAAAGATCTGCTTTCCACTGGGACAGACTCACGTTTTAGCCTGTGACTCCCAGCTTTGCTGTAACCTCTAGTGTTCGTGGGTTTTCGTGGCTAATGAGATGTGAATATGGCCACCCTTAAAATTGGGCTGATGGCCAGAGCACAACATTAATGAAACACAGCTAGAGCTTCAGGCTTCAGAAACTAAAACAAAACCCTATTTTCTGGGCGTAGTTTGGGCTCGTCATCTCAGGAGTTTACCTTCCATTTTTGTTCCTGTGAGGTAAAACATATCACTAAAGCCTTCCTGCTGGAGTTTGTTGAGTCCTGCCACCCTCGCTTGCCCTGAAGACTGTTGGAGAGAACTGGTAGGCTAGCTCCCACACTTCACCAGAGTCTGCTGATTTTGGCCAACACCCTTTAGTCTGAAGACTGCTCAGGAGACTCAGCAGGCCTAGCCCCACCTCCCAGCTGTTGGGCCAGAGTTTGCTGAGTCCCAAGGTGCGTGCTTGCCCTGAAGACTGCCAGCATGACCTGGTAGGCAAGCCCCAACTGCTCCAGGCTTCCTGACAGAGCTGGGTGATTCCAGCCTTCACTCCTCACCCTGAAGACACTTCAGGCGACTCTGCAGTCCTAGGGTTCCCCTCCCCCACCTTCCCACCAGAATTTGCTGAGTCTTCAGCCCCTCCTTGCCCTGAAGATGAACAAGGAGTCCAAACTACTACAACAACCTGCACTACCTGTGCCAATCCACCATTAAGACAGCCTTGTAGGCCATGGAGATAGCTCAGTAGAGTAAGCATTTGCCTGGCAAATGCAAGGGCCTGAATTCAATCCCCGGTTCTAAAAAAAAAAAAAAAAAGACAGCCTTGCACATCTTTGGCTTGCAGTAATCATCATCAGATCCTTTTTGAACTATGGATTACTCCCTCTAGTTAATGAAGTAGAAAATACTTTGAATCCCATATAGCAAGAGCTTGGAAAGCCTACCCTACTCTCCCATACTCTGGAGAGACTTGTTGACTTAGCCACTTGCCATAAACAATCATGGCAAGAAATGGCAAAAGAAAGGGATAAAAGACAATGCCAGACCTCTAGCCTACTCAAAAGAAGTCCATGAGACAAGGTCATAGAAGAAATTGGAAATCATACAGCTGAAATTTATGAGATGATAGCAACTTAAGTAAAAGAAAGAAACAACTCCATCAGGCTATGGAGAAAATAAGAACAGAAACAATCTCAAGTAGAAGAGGAAATGACAATAAACATGAAAGACTTGAGATATATATATATATATATATATATATATATATATGAAAAGCAGATAAAAAATAGAAGAAAATAGGAAAATGATGGAAACATTGAACTAACAATACATCAAAGAACTAGAATGCATGAAACAGATTCAAACAGATATCTAGGACAATAAGAATTATATTGAAAGCTGTCAAAACCACTTGAAAGAAATTTAGATCTTAAGGATAGCACTGCAGCTAGTGAACACCAAAGGTAATGTTGCTAAAACCAGGAAATAACAATAAACCATTGCAAGATGATTCAAAAAAATATTAAGACTAATAGGTTTCAAAGAAAGAGCTAGAGACAATAGAAAAGATATAAAAAGAGTGTTTGCAGAAGTAGGAGCAAAAAGTTCCCTAGTATGAGAAAAGAATCTGATACACAGAAAACTGGAGCATATAGAACTCCATAAACAGAATAAATCAGCAGGGGGCTAGGGAGATAACTCAGTAGAATAAGTGCTTGCCTGGGAAGTGCAAGTTCCTGAGTTCAATCCCCGGTACTGAAAGAAAAAAAAGAATAAATCAGCACCCAGACATATAATAATCAAGAGCTCAGACACTGAAGAAAATAACAGAATACTAAAAGATGCTAGAGAAAAGAAATATCACCTATTATGGAAAGCCCATGAGAATCATTACAGATTTGTCAACACAAACCATTAAATCAAGAACAGCTTAAGGGGAGATATTTGAGGTTCTGAAAGAAAACAACTTGCAAACTAGATCAATGTATCCTGTAAAACTATCTATCAATTTTAATGGAGAGGTTAGATATTTCCATGACAAAGAAAAACTGAAGAAATTCATGACAACCAAACCAACCCTACAAAGAGCACTGACAGAAATTTTAGAATGAAACAAAGAAGACCACAACTTCTGTTGTTCTAAAAACAACAGAAGAGAACAACTGAGAAGAACAAGGTACAAGTAGAGATCCCACACTAGGAAAACAACATGACAAGCACAAGCCAATGCATATCCGTTATCACTATCAATGTAAATGGCCTCAGTTCACAAATCAAAAAAAGAAGACTGGCAAAATGTTTAAAGAAACAAAATCCACCAAATGAGGAGCTAAAGAAACATATATAACTCAAACAGAAATTAATAGACTGAATGTCAAGGATGGAAAATAGTACTCAATGAAACAGAAAAAAGCAGGGGTAGATATTCTGGTTGCTAATAATGTCAACTTCAACCCAAGTGTGATTAGAATAGACAAAGAGGGTCACTACATACTAGTTAGGGGAAAATTGCAACAGGAAGAGATAATAATTATAAATACACATGCACACAATGTAGGAGCACCCAACTATATAGAACAAATTTTATTTATTTATTTATTTATTTATTTATTTATTTATTGAACTGGGGATTGAACTCACGCCCTCACTCTTGCCAGGGAAGCTCTTATTCCACTGAGCAATCTTCCCAGCCCCTAGAACAAATTTTAACAGACATAAAAAATGTAATGAGCAGAAACATACTTGTACTGGGGGAATTTAACACTCCACTGACATAAAAGGATAGATCAACCATGCAAAAAAAAGAGCAAAGAAATAACAGAGCTAAACCAAACTTGTGAAGAAACAGACTTAGTAGATCTTTAGAGAGTGTTCTATCCATCAGAATACACATTTCTCTCAGCTGCACATGGGATGTTCTCCAAAATAGATCATGTCCTAGCACATGACACATGCTTAAGCAAATGTGAAGGAATCAAAATTATCCCATGTATATTATTCTGACCATAGTGTAATAAAATGGGAATTATTAACAAAAAACAGCAAAAACTATAAACACATGTAAACCAAATAATTCTATCCTGAACAATCAGTGGGTTATGGATGAAATTAAAGAAGAAATTAAATAATATTTGCAATCTAATGAAAATGCAGATACAACTTGTGGGATGCAATAGAAGCTGTCTTACGAGAGAACTTTATAGCGATAAAGCCTCACAACAGGAAAACAAAATCAGAACAAGTAAAGAATCTTATGCTGCACCTCAAGCTCCTAGAAAAAGAAGAACAAGTCAAGTCTGAATCCAAAGAAGACAGAAAATTGTAAATATCAGGGTAGAAATAAATGCAATGCAGATGAAGAAAACCATACAAAGAATTAAAGAATTGAAGAGTTGTTTCGTTGAAAGAATAAATAAAATTGATAAACTTCTAAAGAAAAATTTCAAATTCATGCAGTGAGGAATAAAAAGGGTGAAATCACTACAGGCCATATAGAAATTCAGACGATTATTAATATCTGTTTGCAAAATGTTTATTCTCACAGAATGGAAAATATAGAATAAATGGACAGATTCTTAGATAAATATGAACTGTAAAACCTAAATCAAGGGGCTGGTGGATGGCTCAGTGGTCTAAAGCATCTACTTGGAGCAAGCTTAGCAAAGCACAGGGACCGCGGTTCAATCTCCCAGCACCACATGCCA
>NDGN011337189.1:0-20000 GCA_002564285.1 Tympanoctomys barrerae | reverse complement strand
AATTTGGCCTTCAAAATGCATGAGCAGAAAAGAAAAATTGAACCTCTGTTTGAAATTGATTTCTACCTTCTAGAAAAGATCATGCATCTCTGATTCTAACAATGATTCATGCTTTTCTTAAAAGGATTCAAAATCATAGAATCAAAAGTAAAAATAATCACTGTGTTTTATTTACAGTATTAATAATCAGAAACATTTCAGGAATATTACCTTACTTCAGTAAAAATGCTGACACTTCTAGAAATGTTGGTTTCTCATCAACTTTGGAGTCTGCAGATGCTTTTCAGAGTACCTGACCTGTCCCGGGAGTTCAGGTGGAACCAGGTATGACATCTTAGTAGAAGATGAATGTCCTCTGGCTGAGGACGGTGACAGACCCCAAAGGGTGAGATGAGGGCCTTCAGGCCAGGGTGCTTGTGCAGACATGGAGCCAGTGTGGAGCTTAAAGTGAGCTGTGCACAGTACAGAGAAATTTCAAGGGTCGGCACATGTAAGCAAATGACAGCACATGCAGGGAAGAGAAATGCTGAGATTTCTTAGCCTGTCAGAAATGAAGGCAGGTATTTATCACGCCTTAGGAGAAGCGCAAAAGCGAGGCAAAAACAAATATTTGTGCTGCCCCTGGGGCAATGTTGATTGTGAATTTAATGCACTTGACAGACCAGAGAAATTCGGAGAGTTTCTGGGTGGGTCAGGGAGGCGTGGCCTTCGTCTATATCAGTCCTAACACACACACACACACACACACACACACACACACACACACACACACACACTGCTTTTCACCAAGCTTGCATGTTTCTGCCTTGGAGACTGCTGTGGGCTGAAACTTCTGAATCTATGAGCCCAGAATAATCTCTTTTCCTTTACATTTGAAGTGTCCAGTATTTTTGCCCCAAATGGGAAAGCTGGATTATAATCCATGAAAACATGCTTCTCTCTCCTTACACATGCAAGTCTCATCATGGATGTTGGTTCCTCCTCTTATCCTGACTTCACTTTCCTGTGCATATTTGAGAAAAAAACCCTGAAAGCAAAAGCTGCCCCTACATGTTAGCTGGGCTGCCTAGACCGACATTTCTCTTTATATCTATAATTCATCCATACAAATTATTTGACCTGTTTCAATATGTATCTTAATTTGTTATTCTGTATTCCCAGGAAGCATGCGAGGTGCACCTGTGTGTCCCATGGAGAAACAGGCCAACTGCATTGTGTAGTCAAACTGAACCCTACCATTTGCAGTGGTCATTCCTGAGCCCGGCTCTGCACAGATCAAATGGATATAGTAGTCAGACAGTTGGCAAGAAAAAAAAGTGAAATCTTACTGTGCATGACTTGTAATGAAAGAACAGAGCCTAATTTAAATTGTAGGCATGAAAAGATGGACGTGAATGCTCAGTAGCAAGGTCTCCATGAACCGTTTATGAGCACTGCCCTTTACAGCAAGTTGCTTGGTCTGCATTTGTGGTCTGCGTTTGTGGGTTGTACTCCAGCCTTAGAAGGTAACCTTACTGAGACAGTTACTGATAAGACTTACTTCCAGGTGAGATGCCTACGCATCCATTTATCCCACATCGGTTGAGTCTCTCATGCATTCCCCAGATGAGACAAATTGTAACTGGTATAATTAAAGTAGGAATCAGAAGAGGAATGGCAGAAGCATCTTTTTGTCTGCTCTCTACTAACTTTAGGCCAACGGAATCTAGGAAAGTTGGGGAAGCTGAAGTATGAATACCTATTGTGCTAATGAGTAGGCATATTATGGGGCATGAGACCACCAGGAAAACTTAAAGAAACACAGATGTGCATGCTAACTTGCATGGCTCGTAACCCACCCAGAGGGAGCAAATTCACTTCCCAATCATCTCCTGCTGATTATAAACTGGAGATGGCACCAAAATGTTGAGCAAACCACAGGATGCCTGTTGATACAAATGCTATTTTAAATGATGGCACAATTTCAGGGGAGTTATTAATGACTTATTTTGTTTTCTTATTCCAGATGGGGGTTGGGCTTGGCAGTGTGGCAGGGAGCTGATGGGTGAAATTTATTGACCACTAGAACCAATGTTCAGTGAGATGGGGCATTTGCATGACAACAGAGATCAGGTATTAGCTGTGGTAGTAAAATAATCATCATATATTTTGAGCAGTTGTCTGTCAACACATTACAGAATATTTGCATGTAGTGTGAAGGAATCCTCACAGCATCCCTTGGAAGTAGATATGATCTCCATTCCTAATACTGTTGAAGTGGAGGCTGAGAAGAACTAGAAAACCCGCCTCCCATTACCTATATAATAAGTAGCAGAACAGAGGCTTGAGTTACATATGGGTTTAGCTTGATGTCTCTTGGAAAGAGATTTGTAATCTATTGGATATGATCATGGCAAAGACCCTTAGCATGCACAGACAGGTCTTTGTGTCTCCCTTTCCAGGTCAGTCTGTTTTTAGACAGACATATTTTTTCCTCTGGGCCTTCATTCTGTCCTATGAGTAACTCACACAGTGTCCCTGACATATGACATCTCTGCCTGTCATTCAAAAAGGATATGTAGCTCCTAGAGTCTGCTTGGGTTCTCAGAGAGAGCGCTGACACCTAGAGCGACCGCAGGGACAAGGATACTTGCTTACTCTGTTTCAGATGAGGCTTCTGAGGAATCTGTCACCAACTGGCTGTTGTTTGGACATACCCAGAAGACAAGGATGATGTTTCTAAGAAGAATGATACAGTACATCATGTAAGAGCACAGCATTGTGGACCAGCTGAACCAAGGCTTGGGAAACCCTTCTTGAAGCCCTAATGAAACTCTGTTTTCATTTCATGTTATTAAATTGATTTTGCCATTCTGGTTTGGAGCTTCTGTCTTCATTCTACACCTGACTTACTCTCTTTTGCTGAGCAGAGACTGGGACTTAAACTCCTTTAGGCCCTGGTGCATTCATGGAGAGATAACGCACTTGTAGGCTTTCCTACAGGCTGTTGAAGCCTCCTGCAGGTGCAGCCTAAGATTCCTGTGCTTGAGCTACCAAAATGTAGGTAAGTTTGGGTCCCAGGATTAACATTTAGTTAGAAGAGGCCTCAGGAGGGATATCTGTATTTGAAAACACCCAACATGGGGCCGGGGAGATAGCTCAGTAGCATAAGTGCTTGCCTGGTAAGTGCAAGGGCCTGAGTTCAATCCCCAGTTCCACAAAAGAAAGAAAGAAAGAAATAAGAAAAGAAAAGAAAGGAAGAAACAAGAAAAAAAGAAGAGAAAACACTCAATATGATATCTACAACTAAAGACTGACAACCACTCTGCAAAGGGGAATGGCAGAGGGCTCCTTCTCAGGTCCTCCCATCTGTGGGCCTCCTGATATCACATCCACGCAGCGCACACGCGGGGTTTCCCTTTGTGAAAGGAGTTGGAGCCTCCCGCTTTCAACTGCCTCATAAAAGAGTGTGAATTCAGCAGGAAGAAAGCGTCTGAAGCAGCCAGTGGAGAGATGTGTCACACAGACAACAAGCCAGGCCAGCTTTTCATAAAAAGGACCAGTTCCTTTTGCCGGGAAGGGAACTTTCCCTAGAAGCAAGCGCCGTAATTTGTAATTCCAACTTGTAGGGCACCATTCCCCTGGCTGTGTGCGTCAAGGAGGCATGTACCGTGGAGATAAAAAGGGTGCGGTCATGTAACTAGGCGCTTATGATCAGCCCAGGCTCCAGAAAGAGTCCCCTTAGGTTTGAATATTGCTTCATAATTGCTAGCTTTGTTATTTCATGAAAATAACTTTGGCTTTATATCTTCATTTTGTCATATGCAAAAAATAGCACTCCTGCATTTGGGTATGTGAGTTAAATAGATTGGTAGATATGTAACACTTAAAACAGTGATTGGCACATAACAGTTGCTTAATAAATATTAGTTATTGTATTATTAGTACCATTTTGCCATCATTATATCATTGTGTTAATGACAGTCATCATAATAAACAACATGACTAATACCCAAATATAGATAAGATGTTCCTTGGGCCGTTTCTACATTTTCTGTGAATGTACTCTTTCTGTTCCATTTCATCTGAAGGCTTCAGCTTCTTCTCAACTTTTTAAAATTTGTTTTGTTTTCTTATATCTCTCTTGCAGTATTCATAACTATTTATGCAGAACAAATAGTTCCTCAACTTTTGCTGACCTTTTGGAATTCTTTACTTTTCTTGGTGTACAGAATAAAAAAAAATGAACTCAAATATAAACTGGATAAAATATCATAGAGCTATCTGTATTATTGATATACACTTACAATATATTTAATGGCTTGGAAAATGTATACATCAAAACAAAAAATAAAAACAAACTTTAAAAATAGCAAGATTGTAAATCCATAAAGGAGGCAGCTTTTGTATGTTAAGTTCTCTGATGTGTTTCAAAACCTAATTTTCATTTGTTTCCTGACAGAAGCTCAGGAAACTTTGCGAATACATTTCTATTTTTGCAAGTAAAATAAATGAAAGTGTAAAGCATCTAAAAAATAGAGCAAAATGTTAACATTGGTTACTGATGAATGTTTTATATACCTAAGGTGTATTTTCTGATGCTTCTTCTCTATAAATCAACTGCTTTTCTAAACGTAATTTGAAAGCTGAGAAAAAAAAAAAACAGCAAGCTTATCTTTATTTCACATTGTTTATGGTAACTGAATTTGATGCAAAATTAGGGCACCATTTATAGGTGCTCTAATTTGACCCCAAAACAGTGCACCATGTAATATTTAGTCATGGTACATAACTTTAATGACAATGGCACCAAGATGACCGTGCTTTCTTTCTGAATGTACAATGACAGATTCTTGGAAAATTTCATCAAACTTTAGCTCAGAAATGGGACTAATTTAAAGGTAAGTGAAACAGTAAAATAACATACTATTCTGGGACCTTCTTGTCCTGTTCAAGAAAATGAAAATGTTTATGACTTGGTGCAAACATCAGACATGAGCGTGGCCATGCTGTTCATTTCTGCCCACTTATTCCTACTTTGACATGTACCCATCCATCTGTATCTATAGGAAATCGAATATATATATATATATATCTATATATATAGATATATATATAGATATATATATAGATATATATATAGATATATATATAGATATATAGATATAGATAGATATAGATAATATATATATCCTCCCTGCACCTTCTCAACATAGAGATAAGTTATTAATGTGATGCATCAATGTAAGAACACCTACATTTAAGAGACGCAGTGAGGGACAGAAGACAACATCATGAGAATAAGCCAGAGACATGGAAATCCAAAGAACCAGGAAAATCACAAATCATAGAGCACTTGCAGCTCCTCAGTGCTTCCAGGATATAACTGGATCTTGCATGTGTGAGTCTCTTTTCTAATACACCAATCATCTTTTCTATGACTTGGAACGAGTTCTGAATTTCTATCCTTCGGTGCTGTGTCATAAGAGTAGAGTCTTATGAGATGTGCAACAGACTTCCGGCCTAAGCAGCAGCCGAACCCTTATGTGTGTG
Organism: Tympanoctomys barrerae; assembly: GCA_002564285.1. Taxonomy (NCBI): domain Eukaryota; kingdom Metazoa; phylum Chordata; class Mammalia; order Rodentia; family Octodontidae; genus Tympanoctomys; species Tympanoctomys barrerae. Next base: position 14,468 of record NDGN011337189.1, on the reverse strand, counting down.
GCTCAAGAAACAAAGAAGGCATTTATTTCAGGGTGATTTTTTGTTATTGTTGTTCATGAAGCATTTTATTTTTGAAACTGTATTTATCCAAGTGGTTAGATTTCTAGGAAACTCACAACAAACAAATAAAAAACTAAGGTTCTCACACTGAGATTATGCTGGGATTTAGCCTCCTAATGGGCTAGATCACTTTCTATTTCTAACTTTTTATTTGATCAGGTCATGCATCAAACTGTAATTGATTATTTTACTCTTCATGAAAGCTAGGCTTTTGTAATCCATTGCAAGGAGTGGATGTCATGTTGCCAAAGGCTTGGATACCTTTGTTTATTTATAACTCCAATCTTTGAAAAACATAAATGAGTGCTATCATACCCAAGACACATGATGCTTCTTGTTTTATAGGAAAAATAAAATGAGTTAATGATTTCTTTCTTTTTAGGAAAGTTAGCCCATGGATGGGTTAACCACTGTGTATTTCTGGTGCCTGTCTGAAAACTGCATTTTTGTTAGTTGGAGCTCCTTAAATGAGTTACTAAAGCAGTGATTACGTGTGATAGAAACTGTTGTTATTCTTTGGGGAAGTAAGGCTGGGGAGATCTAGTAGAAGAGTAGGCAAAACATGTCCTGTGGGACAGACTTGGTTTTTGACCTGTTTCTTCTATATAGGCTTGCAGTGGAACACAAGCATCTTCGTTGGCTATTCTTCACACTGTCTGTGGTTGTTCCTGCATTGAATACAGGTGGTGAACAGTTACGATACTGACTCTGCATCCTGTAAAGCGTGCACTGGTTTCTGATTGGCCCTTTAGGGGGAAAGATTGTTCACCCATGACTTAGGTCAGGAGGAGACCTTGTTTAACCTTGATTTGTATGTTGTCCTGTGCTATTTTGAATTTGCTTGCAATATTTGGATACCATTAAATACTGTAAAAAATTTTGGGTGGGTTTTTGTATGTACAGAAGTGGTATTTGTGTCCTTGATGGCCTCAGAAATGAGAAAATGCTTTTGGACAAAGCAGACCTAGAAACTTCAAGTTGACAGCAAGGGCAGCATCAGGAGAGCTCACCTGGGAAGGGAAGGACACCAAATTGCAGCCTAATAAAGACGGGTGGATTCAGAGCAAAGTGGAAAGATACGACAGACTTTCAAATTTATAACCAGGTTTCTTGGGGGAACTTAGGAAGCAGAAAAGGAAGAATCAAAGAGGATGAGGCACCTGATTCCAGCTTCTCTTTATGGCCCTTACGTGATGGTAGCGGTGTGTAATGTGACAGGAGCTGTCAGTAAAAAGGAGGAACACTGCCCTGCTATGCCATTCTCTTGCTTCCGATCCTCTGCCAAGAAGATGGAGCTGCGGCACCACTGGGGGCTTTGTGTGACTGTGTGCTCCTGACTTGAGGGGACACCTGCTCATGAGCATGCAGTCTCTTGTGTTTTCTTACATCCTGAGGGCTGCTAAAGTGCACACAATACTGGCTGGCTTGTAGCTAACAGAAATTTGTCTCCATAGTTCTGGAGGATGGAATTCTGAGAACAAAGTGCCAACAGATGTAATGTCTGGCAAGAGCCAGCTTTAGATCGTCTGCCTTAGTTCTGTTCATAGACTCCAGTCTTGTTTTTGTGTCCTCACATGATAGACTAAGGGTAAGCTGTTCAGGTCTCTGTCATAAGGGCACTATTCCTATCCACAAGGGGCCCCACCCTCAGAGCCTAATTACAGTCCTCTCCTAAGGCTCCATTTCTTGATATCATCAAATTGGGAGCCAGGATTTCAACATACGAAATTGGTGGTGGTGAGAGGCATAAGCGTCTCATTGTAACATCTAGCTTATGACACAGTGCAGAAATTGAAATCACTGGTGACCATCCAGAACTCTTGATATGTGAAGTTTCCTGCAGTTGATTAAGTCTTAGCAGATGAAAAGAAATTCCAAGGGGTTCTGTATAATGTGGGTCCTGAGTGTCAGATACAAAACACACCTAATCCTCTTCATGTTGTCTTGAACAAAAGTAAGGGTTGGTGCCATTAGTTCTCCCTGAAGGAAGAGGTGAGAGTCAGGTACACAGCGAGTAGCATCTTGAGAAAAGCTATGAGCTTGGTTGCCCTGTGTGACCCCTGCGCTCATAAAGGCACTGAGAAGAGCCACCCCGCCTGGTCCCTTTCTCATCTGGCCATCTCTGCGATGCATCCTCAGTGGGGCAGGTCTTATTCACGGAGAGGAAGACCATGTGAACCAAAGCTGCTATAAATCAGAAAGGAGACTATTCAAGGGACTTCTTAAATAACTGTAGCTGTAGCTGAGACTACTGTCTTCCAAGTCTGCCATTGCTGGAGTCATTTTGAGCACTTGCCACACCCTTTTTCTGAGATATCCTAATATTGCTCAGTTCCTCTGAAAGATTGTAAGACATACATATTTTCTGCCTGCCAAGTTTTTTTCTTCATTTTGGCTTTGGTTGCTTACCCATCACTGCATAGGATACCAGCCCGCCACTACGGAAAGGAGGGCAAGCTGTGCTGACCTTGGCTACAACCCCGGGGTGAGTTGCTGCACTGCAGGTACATGTCAGAGGAAAGTGGCTCTCATGAGGGTTCCCAGGAAACAAAGCAGAGGAATAATGCAAGGGGTGGGGGGGATGGGAGAGGTTCTGTCATTTCTCACCGCCTGACTCATCTTTTCTGACTGGGCCCTATTTCCTAACCACACACTGAGCTATACATTCATTACCTGATGAACCCACCAACCCACCAAGGAAAACACCCCTGTGATCCAGGTAATCATTGAATACTGAAGTTTGGGAGGAGGATATCCCTGAGAGAAACCATAGTAACGCTAAAAATAAAATGAGGGATGTCACTCTAAATATTATGTCTTTCCTTGATAAACTACCAATTAATCTCATTTACCAAGAAGAGGCCCTAAGAATCTTTTGAAATAAGAGGATTTCTTTACAAATTACTTAATTAATTTGGTATTTGGGATTGAACTCAGGACCTGTGCTTGCTAGGCCAGTGTATATGCCACCAGGCACTCTCCCCAACCCTTAAAAATAATTAAACAATTAAGAGATGAAGTATGTCCCTCCACTGTAGGTTTTCTTCTTTTATATCTTGTTATACTTTATTAAAGCATATCAGAGGGCTGGTGAAATAGCTCAGCAGGTTAAGGTGCCTGCAAAGAGGTACAGTGGCAGGGGTTCAATTCCCAGACCTGCAGTGCCGGCCCCAACCCCAGGCTGTGCTGAGATGGGAATTGGACTGCGCATGCTGGCAGGTGTCTGTAATCCCAGCTCTCGGGAGGCTGTAAACAGGCCGATCACTATGAGTCTGATCTTGTAGTGAGACTCTGAACACCCTGTGGACTCTTCCCTAAAGTACAGGGAAAAAAAATAAAGCATATCAGGAGAGGACTACATATTTACCTGGGACATGCTGTGGGATACTGTAAGAGGCTACAAAAAGTGGTATATAAAAAGCGCATAGAATGTGTATCTATCAGTGATTTGACCAATGCTTGCAGGAAACACTTTTACTACTGCATGTCTCCAGGACAGTATAAATACAGCTCATGGGAAAAGCTAATTAAGAAAACAGCTCAAGAGAGTCTCCTGAAGGCACAGTTTTTGCATGAATCAGTGGGGTGATGTTATTAGCAAAAATATGTTACTAAAACTATGGGAGCTATTGAGGTATTGGTAGGGACTTTAGCTGGTGGGAAATAGCACAGGCTCAGGCACTATGACTTTCTATTTTATGGTGTGCACTGAGGTTTCCCAAGAGTTGGCAGCTATGTACCCTCACAGAACCTACCCAGTGAAGTGTTTCCTTTCTAGCTTGAAGGACTGGATTCCAAGGCTGGCCAGATAGCTCAGGAACTAAAGTGCCTGCTTAGTCAGAGTGCAGGGGCTAGGTTTGATCCCAGGCATGCTGTGCCAGCCCCCTCCCCCCTGGGGTGCGCTTAGGTGGTGATTGAGACTGGGCATGGTGGCACGCACCTGTAATCCCAGCACTTGAGAGGCTGAAAACAGGAGAATCAAGATGAGTCCAATCTACATAGTGAGATGCTGTAGACGCTGTACTAAATAAGAAAAAAAAGAGATAGAGAGAAGAAAGAAAGAAAGAAAAAGGAAAAAAAAAAGGATTTGGCTTAAGTTCAAGTCTAATTCTTCTGAAGACAGCTCTCCTTCATCCATTGCTTTGTTTTAACTATTTTTAATCTTATTAATTAAAAAGGTCTCCCTATGCAGTTGAGGCTCATAGTGATCCTCCTGTCTCAGCCTCTCCAGTGCTGGGATTACAGGTGTGCTCCACCTCACTCAGTTTCAGTGACTGATAAGGCATGCAGGACCTGGTATTGAACCTGGGTCCTTGCGCTTGCCAAACAGGTGCTTAGACTGCTGAGCTATCTCTCCAGCCCTTCGAATGCTTAAAGATACAGTTTTCCACATGCTTCTTTCAGACCTTCACTGAAAGTATCTGTGAAACTGCCCACTCCTCACCACTGATGAACAGTGTCTACCTACCAATGGCTGCATGTGTAACCCATAGTCTCTTTCCAGTTCTCTCACCAAGCACTCCTCTAGATTGAAAGCAATCTACTACTTTTCTTTGTAGACAGGGTTGCTTCCTCCAATCAGACCTGGGTTGTGATGTTGGTTCTATCCAACTGTGAAGACAGTAACATGGAGGCTAAACAACTTCAGAGAATCCAACTGCTTCCTTATCGCTGAAATTACTTTTGTGGAAAGTGATTGTAGACATCAGTAAAATTATATGAGTGAGAATAAAACAGCCCCCTGATAGGGAGTCAGTCTTCTCTGGTTTATGAGCACCATTTAATTACTTATTAAAGGCTAAGACATTTAGAGAAGACCTTAACAGCATTCTATTAAGGTCAAAGTGATGGTGAGTCAAGTTTAAATGCTGTTAGCCATTATGTTTCAGGAGCGCTCTGTTGATTGGGGGAGCCAAACTGTAACATGGAGCAAAAAGGGCTGGACTAGGTCAGTGCTTCACCTCCACTGCCTGTTGTTAACTGACTATGTACCCTTGATGCCTTCATCCAACAAAGGCCCCTGGCACAGAACATCTTGGCTCACCCTAGGTGATGAATGCATGTTTGGCTCAATCTCCATGAAGGTTGTTCAGGAAGTTGTATGAGCACAAGCGGCCCTTGTGAGCGCTGGTCCAGTATTCTCCTTATTGGCAGGGGAAGGTCTTGAACATGATCCAGAAGATTCACCTCCTTTAGATGTGTTGTTTTAATTTAACCTTTTCTGGGCAATAATCTCCTCCTCTGGGTTATAAGGATAATGTTGATGGGTTGTGTAGCCTGAGCTCCAGTCACTGTTGGTTCTACAAAAGTTCTACTTTTGGTGAGTCACAGCAAACCTGTGCATGCCTCCTTACCTCATAACAAAAGCATCACCCAAAGTCTTCAAGAGAATGGCATTAACCAGCCTAAGTAAGGAAGCACTTGCAGAAAGCCTGCCTCAAAATGCCTTCCAGATAAATGGCAACTGGAGTGAATTTTAATTTTTGTTATCCCTGTCTCTAGTGAAACCACCAATTCTCAAGGCTAGAATGCTCAGTGTGCACTCATACACAGCTGATGCTGCAACAGTTGTCTTGACAAATTGTATCAGATGCAATATGAGATGCTCTTTGGAAGGTGTAGTCATAAACTCCAAAGGTTGAGGTGGATGTTGACATGATTTCTGTCTCCATACTAGCTTCTATCTCCCTGAGCCCTTGGAAGTCACTACCACCCCACCTGTACATGTGCCATATTACTGGAGTAGTGATGTTCACTTTGGTATTGCGAAAAGTAGTGATCTGGCCTGTGTCTAATTATATGATAGTAAGCACTCCTATAATCTCCCTAAGCTTTAAAGTTTTCATCTGTATTATGAGGGTATTTCTGCTTACCTTAACTTCTTGATCTAACAAAATCTCTTCTTTGTCATTCTGGACCTCAGATTCCCAGAGTAGGGCCGGGAATTTGTGCACCATCTAACACAACCTCTACCTGTTTTAAGTTTTCTGTTCTGCTCAGTTAAGGTGGCCTACAGCTTCCAATTGAGTGCCGGTCCTGTGTTCAGCTGACTTCTTCAATGGTTCTGATTTAGGAAGTCCTTCCTTGTGTTTGATTGAAATATGAATCTTCTGAACTGTATCTATTGTTGTCTATTTGATTTCTGAAACAAAGAGTAAATTTAATTACCTCAAGAGGAAAAGACTGTTGCTAGTTATTGAGTTATCTGCTCACTTCACCCTTTGGGGTTCTGAACTGGACTGGGTGATGAGACCAGGCATCGTATCAGGTGTTTCTGGCATCCTCAGAAGTCCTATGGCATCAGAGATAGGACTTTCCTTCAGGGCAGGTGTATTAGTAATATTTGCTGCCCATAGACAGAAGGACTGTGCATTGACCCTGGGGTCATGATTAGAAAAAACTATTTTTTAAAGTGCAATTATTTTACTTGTAAATGATGTCAAGTTCTTTATGCTTAAAATAATTGTTATTCTGAACAATAAAACATAAAAGTTGATAATAAGTTGCATTAAAAACTTCTGAAAGAGTAAGACATTGGTAACTGTAAGTGATTAAAACCACATTTATACTAGGAAGTTGGTTGTGTTCCCATTTGATTACATCTTTATGTGTGCTTGTTGAGATTGTGCGACATATGTTAAATACTGTATGGTTTTATTTGTCTTGAAATTTCTTATTATTATTGCCATAGAAATAGTAATTTGTTGAATGAATACACCTGATTTACTTAATGAACTCCCGTATTCTCTAATTTGTAAACCTTTGTCAGAGGGTCTTCTCTTTGAGAATTGTAAATATTAGAGAAGGTAGTACTTCTTGATTCTCACAGCAAGACTATTCAATCTTTAACTGTTGGACAAATCTCTGCATCCATTTTTTTCTTTTTATTTCAACAGTGTTATTAGGAGATCTGGATCAAATCTTGATGCAAATTAAAACAACTTTGTCTCCAGAAATAATGGCCCTTATCAAGAAATCAAATAGCAACAAAGAATGGGAAGCCTGCGAGAAAGAGGAGCCCTTTGTATTATTAGTGGGCTTTAAACTGGTGCAACCACTATGGAAATCAGTATGGAGATTCCTCCAAAGCATACAAAGCTAAATAAAGCAAAAGCAGAAACAATTTTTCAAAAAAGCAGCAACAATAACAACAAATGAGGAAAGGAAGAAGAGTGTATTGATTATTGCTTACAAGAGAACTGATTTAATGACAGACAAAAAAATTCACAAGAGTAGTCTACAACATTTGACCACAGAGTCAAATCTTGAAAAATTTAAGAAATCTCTCTGAGTTAGAGATCTGGAGAATCCAGCTCAGAACCTGGATCCTACAGCAATGTCCCAAACGAATCTGTATCAGGAGGCCAAGGAGTCTGGGATGGAAGACTGAGGGCCTGCATGGGAGGCCCAAGGCTGGTGCTGGAGGCTGGAGATTCTGCATGGGCAGGTGAAGGATGGTGCTAGAGTCAGTGTCTGTACCAAAAGCCAGAGATGACCACCAGACGAGAACACCAGAACGTCCCTGCAGAGAAGAGCAGCTACTGCTGTGAGGACAACCAGGGAGGCTCATCTGGAGAACATCTGGAGATTCTGGGAAGAAAAACAGCCAGAAGAAAAATCAGCATCCAAGGAAGCTCTCCAAAGGAAATCAGCATAGCATCCTTGCCCTGGTCACCTTTTATACCTTTCAGACAACAGTCCTCCTCAAATGGGCCTCCCATGCCTGGACCACGCGCACTCAGGTCAGCTGGGCACTCCCACTCAGGCTGATATCAGTTCCTTAGCCACAAAGGGCAGGAGGGTGGGGAGAGGAAGGGCACCCAAAAAGAATTAAGGTGTGCTCTACATGTAGAAATCTTCCACAATGGATGTGACCTTTATGTACTTCAAACATGCACTGATTAGAAAAAAAACTAGAAACTCCTTTTGACCCAGCCAGCTATTCTTCCATGGATCTTCCTGAAAGAGTTAATGATACCCCATTACAGTGAGCCATACACATCCAGGTTTATAGCAGCACAACCCACAGTAGGTAAATCATGAAAACAGGCAGGACGCCCATCATTGGATGAATGGATAAAGAAAATTTCATGCTTACACACAATGGAGTAGTTCTGACATAAAAAAGGGAAAACTTGAATCCTTTGCAGGAAAGGGCTGTAGTTTGAGATCACAGTACTAAGTGAAATAAATCAGACACATGGCTTGCTTGAATATGACATGATTTCTCTTATATAAAAAAGGAAAATGTTGATGAAGATAAAAATAAAAGATGCTATGAGAAGTAAGGAGATAGGTTTTGTTCAATGAAAAGAGGATGGAGAGATGGAAAGAGTGGAGGGAGGGTAGAGAAAGGGGACCAAAAAGCATTGAGATGTGCTGAAAGTCAAAGAACCTAAACTGTGCCTTGATTTGATTTGGCCTGGAGCCCCCTTATTTATTAGTGCAGACTGTGGCTATACGGAAGCTACAGCTTCATACAACCACAATGTTATATAGGGTCATCGCTAAGCACAACAGTGTCCTTACTCTTCTGCAAAAATATCCAATCACCAGGCCAGAAGGATAAGAATCCACAAGGCTTTACTCACTCCCCAGTGGATGATTCAGGTGAATTGTCATTGGAAGGGTCATTACACAAACAAAATAAAATACTTCTAAGTAGCAAATTTGGGTTGAAACACAACTTCTTTACCTAGGCCCCTGTAATATTTTTAAGGGGCCCTAGTATTTTTAGTTATCAAGCTGTACTATAAAAACCCTTTCATCTTTGTTGATTATAAAAATCATACAACTGTAAAGAAGTAGCTTCATAAAACTATAGAAAGGCTGCTGGAAGGGATTTTTTCAGAACATAAATGATTCTGTTTTACAGAGATCTTCCACAGCTCCCTGAAAGCACTGCTGCTAATAGATGCAGCTGCCTTCTCCATTTTGAGCCTGTGTTACATGTGTGGATTACTAAAAACGTATGCTACCTCCATAAGGAGTGGATAACTAGATGCAGCAGCATAGGGCTGAGCATTGCATCAAAGGAAATCAGGGCAGAAACCTAAGTCTAGCTCAGTCCTAAAAGGCAATCCACAAGGCTAAGCACAGACACAACGATCCCTTCAAGTGGGATGAATCCCCAGCCTCAGAAGAGCTAGGATGGGTGAGTCTGCAGATGAGATGTTTTCTTATGTTATTTTGCTTTGCTTTGAAGAGTGAAAACAAAATCAAAACAAACAGCAGAAGCAAAGACAGAAATAAGACAACACATAGCAGCACATATGTTACAGAATTTCAAAATACAAACAGCTAATTAACAATGGTGTATTATCCACTTCTTTGTGAGATCTATTGCTCAGATTAAGAGAAACAGTTATGCAAGATTGGACAAACAATTCGTTATTAGTGTTTGCTTTTTTTTCTTGTCTTTTTTGTTTTAATTTATATTAAAAAGAGTATAATAATTGATCAGAAGTATTCAACCATGAGTTTTATAGTACACAGTGCTGTTCTCCATGTAGTTACTCAGATCACAGATATCAGCATATAGTTAGTCAAGGTGAAATTTCTAAACATTGACTTCTATTTTCAAAAAGATGTTGGAAATTATAAATAAAATCATCCCAGCCATCCTGTGTATACACTTGCATGATTTCCTCCTTTTTTTTTCCTTTCTCTCATCTTTGTTGTTTAATTCTTAAATTCACTTTCTTTTCATTTTACTATATTTATTATACCTTTCAAGTTTTCTTTATTCTTTCAGGTTCTTACATTAAAAGGACAATACAGTATTTACATGTGTGGGTCTGATTTATTTCACTTTGAGTATAGCCTCTAGCTGCATCCATTTACCTATAAGGGCTTCAAGTTTGTCTTTCATTATAGCTTAGTAGTTCTCCATTGTATAAAAATACCATAACTTATTCATCTATTTCTCAAGTGATGGATATTTTGGTTGTTTCAAAGATTTGGCTATAATAAATTGTTCCACTATAAACATGGGTGTACATGTATCACCACAGTATGAAGTTTTCAGTTCATTTTGGAAAATACCCCAAAGAGGAATAGCTGGCTTGAATGGGATTTCTATTCCTAGTATTTTGAGGAGTTTCCACACTGATTTCCTTACTGGTTGCACCAGTCTACATTCCTACCAACAGTGGAGACGGGTTCCTTTTCCCCCACAGCCTCTCCAGCATTTGTTATTAGTTTATTTCTTTTTTCTTTTTAGGGAAAAACATGAACAAAGTCCCCCACTACCACAAATTATTCAGTTGAGTTCCCCACATTTGAGGAAATTGCAGGGGTCAGCACATCCGGAGCACAATGGATGAGCCTCGCTCTGGAAAAAAGCACCTTCATGGTTATGGTATCTCCCCTGCCAGGTAAGTGTGGTAGTGTTTCTCTAATTTTTCTCTCAGTGAGTATGTTATTTGTGTAGAATGGTATTGATTTTTGGGTTTTGACTTTGTGTCCAGTTACGCTATTGAGTTTTCTCATTAATTCTGGAAGATTCTTGGTGGAGTTTTTTGGGTCTTCCAAATAGAGTAACATGTTATCTGCAAATAAAGACAGTTTAACTTCTTTATCTATTCTTATTCCTTTTACTTCTCTCTTTGTCTAATTGCTCTGGTTAATGATTCCAGAACTATTTTGAATAGGAGTGGTGATAGTGGACATCCATGTATTGTTCCTGACTTGAGAATAAAGGCTTTTAGTTTTTCTCCCTTTACAATTACACTGGCTGTTGAATTGTCATAGATGGCTTTTATCAGTTGAGGTATAGGCCATCTATACTAATTTTCTATAGGGATTTGATCATGAATGAGTGTTGGACTTTGTTAAAAGCCTTTTTTTGCATCTATTGAGATAATCACGTGGTTTTTGGTTAGGGGAGATGGCAGAGATGTTTTCAACAGGTGTTTGTCCAAACATTGCTTATACCAAAAGTTTCTGTTTATGCAGAATAGAAATTGTGTTAATGTTCTTCATGCGTGTAGTAACAAAGTTGAGAAGTAACCTAACAAATGAATACCTAGCTATAGTGATGAGAGTACCCACACTTAGTGGGCAGATGATCCTGCTGGTGGACTATGACAAATCACAGGGACTGAGTTGTTTTCTTCCTTTTCCCAAGGTAAAATTTGATAACCAGGAAAGCCAAACACTTGGACCACAAAGTTTACTCAAAACACCAAAAGAAATGATAGACAATAATGTTCTTGTGATAAATCTGGGGGGGGGAGAAGAAAAGTGCTCTAGACAAATTAATTTCTACATTAGATATCTCAAAATCAAAAATTACAGATACACTGTATCTAAATGTTTTTATCCACTTAAATAAACATCATTTTCATCTCAAGAGAAAGGCATCCTACTTATATAAGGAAATGTTCATAAGACTACCAGTGAATTGCTCATCATAAACCATAAAGGCTGGGAGTGTGATATATAATGCTCTGAAAGAAATAAATTGCAAAAAAAATGGCATTTAGGAGATGGCTCAATGGAATAAGTGCTTCCCTGGCAAGCAAAAGAGTCTGAGTTCAATTCTCAGTTCTGCCAAAAAAGAGAGATAGAAATAAAAAACCAGGATCTGGGGAGATGGCTCAGTAGAATAAGCGCTTCTCTGGCAAGCGCAAGGGTCTGAGTTCAATCCCTGTTTCCTAAATAAAATAATAAAAAGCCCAACACTCATGAATACTGGTTCCTATTGAGACTGTCCTTCATAAATGAAGATGAGACAATGAAGTTCCCTACTAAAGTATAAGGAAGTACACCACCACTGAACTTGCCTTACAAGAAATGTTCCAGGATGGCCAAGTAGATAGCTCAGCAGATTAAGAGCCTGCTTAGGCAGGCACAGGGACTGGGGTTCAATCCCCAGCGCTTCATGCCATGCTGGCCCTGCCCCTGGAGAACTATGGTGGTGAAAGGGAAAAAGGAAGGAAGAGAAAAGAAAAAAAAAGGCTAAATGGAAACATGGGTAGGGGAAATGTGTTGAAGGCAATTGAGAGGTTGGGGGAATAAGAGGCATCAAAATATATGACATATGGACAAAAATTCCTTATGATGAATATAATCACGTATGTCTAACATGTACTAATATATGATTTTATATACAATAGAGCATTACTCTACCATAAAGTAGGATAAATGTGAAGAAGCATTTATAGCTGAATGGATGGACCTTGAGACCATAATCATAAGTGAGATCAATTGGACATATGTGTAAGCATCTGCAGGTCGAGAATCTGGAAGCGCAAATAATCAAAATATATTATAGATATTGTGAAATAGGAAGAAGCTGTTTAACAGGAAAAGGGAGCTAGGGTGGAAGAGAGGGAAAGGAAGAAAGCAAAAGCTATAATGAGAAAAAGAGGCTCATATGGAAACACAGCCTTGTGCACATGTGGGGCAAGAGAAGTGGAAGGGAGGGGAGAGGGTTGGGGAAGAAGAGGAATCAAGATACATCACGTACAATGGCTGTGCCAATTTATATTCCTACTAATAATTACAGCACTCAGGTTTTCCCTGCACACAGCATTCCTTGTGATGACTATGGTTGTTATCTATACCTAAATTGGACCAGTGAACTTCATGTTAAAAGATGAAGCAGTGAGACAAACTTTGCAGTGATGGAAGGGGATGTGGGTGTGAGTGGAGAGAAGAAAAAGGGGCAGGAGTGTGGAAGGAAATGGGGGGAGATGTACTGGTGAGTAGATCGCTCCTCAGGGAAGTGTGTTGTGTATCACAAACACATATGTATTTTGAAAAGGGAGGGAAGTAACACAAGTTCTCCCTAAATATAGTGGAAAATGTCCTCAGCAGCAGGTAGGCTCCACTGCTTATCAATTACAAATGGCTTCTTAGCCTTACCAATTTGGTTGGCAACTAGAGCGATGGTCTCAGAAAATAACACATTTGATAAGGAAGTGACTTCCAAAATTTGGTTCCCTTCCTGATGTTTGCACTTTTTTCTTCTTAAAAATTCTCAAGCCTTGTCCTTTCATGCAGAGTGCTTGGGCTCCATGCAGTGGAGTATTTCTGAAGGTTTTTCATGGCTTCATTCCTTAGCCAATGGCCACGTGATGGGCAGATCGGGCATGGCGAGTGGTAGTCTCCTGACCTGAATTGAGGCAAGAGTCTAGATAAGGAACTCATGCAATTTAATATCAAAGCATGCAAATAACATAACTTGAAAATGAGGAAAGGAGCTGTATAGACATTTTAAGACAGAAGACATACAGAGGCTCACAGATGCATGCAAGTATGTCCAAAAATGCCAGCCATCAGAAAGTGCACATCAGAACCACAGTGAGACAGCAACTCACTCTCACTAGAAGGACTCTGGCCAAAAGTTAAGTAGTAAGACAGAATGGATATGGAAAGAAATATCTGAGTGCTACAATTTTTGGTAGGTATATAAATTGGCACTGTCATTGTGCGAAGCAGTATAGAGGTTCCCCAAAAAACAAAAATAGCTACAGAACTCCCATATAAGTCAGCAATCTAGACCTGGGTAAGTATCCAAGAGAGATTAAATGTTGAAGAGTTACCTGCACTCTCCCACTTATTGTTGCACTATTCTCAAGAGCCAAATTACGGGAACAATGTTACTGTTCACGTGCATCCACAGTGGATTATTGATGATGTGGAAGAGAAAGAAACTAACATTTTTAGGATATCAGTGAACCTTGATGACATTATGACAAGTGAAAGATGCAAGACAGTCAGAAAACATAGTAGTGTATGGTGTCACATAAATATTAAGTTAAATTTTAAAACATTCATAGAAACAGAACATACAATTTTAGTTTGGTGAAAGAACAAAAGTTTTCTTTACAAGACAGAGAGCTTTGAACATCTGGTACCTAATACGATTACTACTAACATAACATTGCATTCTTGAAATTTGCTGCAAGAGGCAGTGAAGCATTATTTTTTTAAATGTCTATTTCTTATTAGTCCATGTTTGCAGTACATAATGAATACACACCTCGGGCAAAGTTGGTGCATGTTGATGGCACTTCTCAATACTTTTTGTCCCATCTATCCGTTTTCCACCTTCGTTCTACCTCTTGATTTCCTTTTTTTTTTTTTTTTTTTTCAGAACCGGGGTTTGAACTCAGGCCCTTGTACTTGCCAGGGAAGCCCTTATTCCACTGAGCCATCTCCCCATCCCTATTTCCTTTTCTTTTACAAAAGATCTATTCCTCTATTTCTCATTATCTGGGTTTTTTTGCTCTTCATTTATATTTTGAACTTCTTATATAAGGGAAATCAAGCAGTACTTAAGCTTGTGCTTCTTCTTCTCCTTCTCCTTCTCCTTCTCCTTCTCCTTCTTCTTCTTCGCGGAACCGGGGATTGAACTCAGATCCTTGTGTTTGTCAGTCAAGCGCTTATCCTACTGAGCC
>NDGN011337168.1:0-10912 GCA_002564285.1 Tympanoctomys barrerae | reverse complement strand
GTTTGAAACTGTCTCATTGCTATTTGTTTCTCAATAAAATTATGGGGAAAAAAAAGAAAGAAAAAAATGCTAAAAAATAAAAAAAAAATTTTAAAAATCGCTGAGTGGGGCAAAGACAGCAAGAGTACAGGGGTTTCCCCAGTAGGGTGATAAACACCTATCATCCCAGTACTTGAGAGGCTGAGGGGTCAGGATTGTGAGTTCAAGGCCAGGCTGGGCAATGCAGCAATACCCTGGCTCAGAAAACAAAGCAACAACAACACAGCCCGGGGAGTCACCTGTGCTCTGGTTCCAGTTTCATCACCCTCTTGCCCTGTGGCATCAGTCTGTGTGCCCAGGATAGCTAAGGTCCCTCAACCCTAAAACAGAGAAACAAATAAGTGTCTGCACCACAAGGCTGTGTGACAGCAGAAGGAAGCACTGTGTGTTGAGTGCCCAGCACGTATGGAATAAAGATGGCTCTTGTTATTGTCAATAAGTGTGATGGAGAAAATAAATAAATAAGTAAATAAATAAAAAGATGTAACTTTCTATTGAACTCTAATAAATGGTGTCACTTCAAGTATATAACTTGCTGTGTTCGCACAGGAAATGGCATATTTTATGCCCTAATAGTGCATAAAATTAGCGTTCTGCTAACCATAATCCTACTTCCAGACATTTATCCAGGCAATTCTCTCCCTGGAACATTCCAGCTTCCTAGTTGCCTCATGCACACTCTGGTGAAAAGACTAGTACTCAAGGATCCATGGCTCTCTGTTCCTTCCTGTACATCCTAACTCTGTGACTTGATAGTATCCAGAACTCAGTTCATGCCAATGGTCTGTTTACAGTTTCACATGTTTATGTGTGTACTTATACATACACATGAGTAAGTGAACATCAACCCATTAAAAGAATATATGTATATATATTCATATATATGAAGTTTGTGGTTTCATACTGTGATTATTATTATCAAGGAAAGAGAAATTCCACTAGGCTATGTGATGGGCCAAAAATTTTATACACAGAGAAAATTCAAGGGCTTGATAAGAAAATCACATCTAAGAGGAAAATCCGCAGAGTCTTGGGCAAGAACCAACAAACAGAATTGCTATAATGCCTTCCCATTCTGGAAGGCTTGTACATAAGCATCAGGGTATTCCAAGAAATATGGGGATCATGCGTAGGGTTCCAGATCTTATAGGAGCCTGGGGGCACAGCGCCTCATCTATCCTAAAGACAACATTGTTGGCTGTGAGGACAATGTCTTTGTTATTTATGTACATGCCTGTAAATCAATAAATCAATCAATGTAAAAAAAAAAAAGAAGAAAGTACAAATACAGAAGATATTGTAAATCTGAAAACTTAAAGCAAAGCAAGATAGTTGCATGGAGGTCAAACCCACTGCAGCCTCAACTGAAGCCTGAGGACCACTCTGCTCCTGAGATGAAACCTACGTCGTCCTAACGCTAGAGTGACTCCAGGTCCTTGTTACTTTGTCAGTTTCCTCTTGATCATAATACCCTGCCAATAAATTCTTCTTTAGTCTAAGATATTGAGCGTTGTTCTCTTTGTGGACAGCCAAGCACTTATACTAGGGCTGCTATACACAGCTATGTAGATTATACTCTGTGTAAGATAATTCAGAAAAACAAAACTGTGGGGATTGAAATCTGGTCTGAGTGCCAGTGCCAAACTCATGGGGCTGCATTCTCCTGAAGGAAAGGATAACCTCCTCCAATTTAGCCAGAGATACTGTACAGTCTGGCAGTGGTCCTGACCCTGACCCACACATTCTCATTTTCCAGCTGTGAAACAAGTCTAAGATTAAGTCACTGACATTTAAACTATGATTACAATAATGCTATGACATTGTATTGGGCTATTTACTGTTGTCTTTTTCTCTGCCTATGGATCAAATGATTGAACTATTTATATACTCTTGAAAAAAAAAAAAAAAAAGAAGAAAGAAGAAAGGATATTCTTGCAAGTTTTCCTAGAATAGAGGCAATACAATCTCAGATACCTGTAATTTTGACTAAATTATTAAAAAGATTAGAAATTAAAGATACAAATATTTAATACCCAGTACTATGCTATAGTATTTAACAGTTAACCCATTTACATTCATTGACACTGGCAGAAAATTCAAAAGAACTCAAGAACTTCCCTTTAACTCCTGCATGCTATATTTTCTGTTATTTTTATGGACAAACATCACGGAGAGGTTAAGATCTCAATTTATGCTGCCTAATGCTCTATTCTGACTTCTTCAATTTCCCTATGATTGTTTTACATTTCCTTTTTGCCATGTCCTCCCAGTTTAGAACATAAATTTATCCAGAGGCAATGTAGGCTAGTATATACCATACCTAGCATGTGAAGCCATTTATTGTGAAAAAGGAAATTAGAGAGCCACCACTCCTTCCATTAGGAATCTTAACAGCTATGCTTCCTCTCCTTTACAAAGGTTCCTCTTACCATATTAAATCCTCTAGTCATCCTTTCATGTTACTTTATGACACTGATCAAGATCTTTTGTTCCTACTTTTCTTCCCCATAAAAGAAAATTAGATTTGTTTTCAGGCTTTAATCCTGCTAAGATAAAGTGAATCAGCTCTGTTTTCATTACTGTCCAGTCAGTTCCATCAATCACCGAAGGGAATCACTAAAAGCAATCAGTGAACAAGGTCAACAGCACTCAGCAGAGGGCCAGCGCAATGGTACTTTAGCAGATCAAAATGAACACTGGGAACAGGATGACAGTGCTTCACAGCCCTAAGAGGCCCAAGACGGCTTCTTAGGAAGTCTAAATGGGGAGAAGATAAGTGAGGGAAGGAAATTATCTTTATTGTATAACAGGTCTCCTGATACCAAGCTTGTTAATCTAACAAAGCACTGAAAAGGTTCACTTGGGGGTTAGGGTCACTGTCTTTTTGGACAATGCCTCAGAGTTTGGACTTTGAGACAAAAAGCCTAAACTTCGCTAGCCGTTTATGTTCTTGCATCTGACAAAGAGTTGCACAATTTCACAGACAGGTATAAGTTATCTCTTAGGGTAAACTAGTTGCAAGCACAGCACCACAAACCAACTCTGCTTATTGTTTTTATTGGAAGTGAGAGAAGAATCTATGATGTTGAAGACCAGGTTTTAGAAGAACAGGCTACAAGATGCTCAGGTGGGGAAAAGGGCTCAGAAAAACTAATCAGTGGTCTCAGCTGAATGAATGATGGCCGTTTTCCCTAACTTTGTTTCCCTTTGCCTGAGACAGAAGCCCCAAGAAAAATAGTTGATATAATATTAGCCAGGGGCTTTTAGTCTTTCATCAGGACTGGGCAGAACACCTTGATTTTGGGTGTCACTGGTGACCACAGAAAAAGGATGGCATTGAACACAAAGAAGATGGTAGTTGTATAACCATAAGGCAATCTGGGGGTGGTTATCAACATGCAGGTTGTGTCCCTGGACAAGATGAAACCAATGTTTTCTATGTATTTAAAAAAATATTTTAACCTTAAAAACCAGGAGCCATCTACTTAACATTAATTATAAAATAAAACAACAGGTAGATTTTTCATTTCTGAATTGTTCAATTAAATTCAGTAAGTAGGACAGTACCTGAATTAGCATAGCAGCTACTTCTTAAATATTCATTGAATGGGTGTCATTAGATTTGATTTTTTCTTTTATGGCATGTATCTTTACTAATACCTAGCACAAATCATACATTCATAATTGATGAAACAATACAAGAGAACACTCAATGCCGTGGAAAGAGTGTTACAGTCTTGTTTGCTTCTGCCCAATGTGACCTTGGGGGTGCGTCATAGCACTCGGTTTATTTCTTCATCTGTAAAATGAAGTGGTAGAGGTAGACACTCTTAAAGAATCTGTCCAATTCTGTAAGTCTAACATCATGGTCACAAATACATAGATGACAGAGACTCAGCAAACTTGGAAAAAAATGTTTATAATTTTCACAGTATGAAGTGGCTATACCTTGAATCTGGACAGAAAGTAAAATCTAACTTACTTGGTAGTACTTAGGAGAAATTGCCAATATTGTAGAAAATCTAGATCACTGTTATCAAACTTTAAAAGAAGGGCAGAAGAATCAGGTTTTCAAATGAAATCTTACATTGAATCCCAATGTCTAAAACAAAAAGGTCAAAATCCTCTGACTGAAATAAAAGAGGGATGTCTGGAGCCCACCTTCACACTTCTGTGACACATGTTCCTGGTGACATTGCGTGACATCAATCTAATTCCTATCTATAGACTTTTCTGTACTTTGAAAGAGTGTTAAAGTTATATTATGTTTCATTCAGAGAAGACAAATTAAATTTAAAAAAGCTTCTGAGGCTAGCGAGACAGCTCAGAGGTCTAAGTGCTTGCCTGGCAAACACAAGGACCCGGGCTTGATCCCAGGTACCTCCTGCCGTGCCAGCGTGGAAACCCCAGGCACACTGTGCTGGGCCCAAATCAGGCATGGTGATGCATGCCTGTAATCCCAGCACTGGGGAGGCTGGAAGATCTTGTAACAAATAAATAAATTTTAAAAATTCTTTTTAATTTAAAAATAAAACTTCCATGTAAAAGTAGTCAATAACTTAAAAGCAGTTTTGTGAGTCTACCAACTAATTTTAACCTGAGAAATAAAATGCCTAAGATTATTAGTATAAATTTAGGTTTCAAAATGTTTTACAAGACATAGTAAATTCTGAGATATGAACAAATACTGACCTATAGCTTTTAAATTTGCTTATAATTTTGATATTTTAGTCACTCATCTTCTATATTACTTTATCCTACAACCCTACTTCAGAGGAATAATGCATGTCTCAGAAAGCCAAAGTAATTTGGTAAATGCCATTTTTTAAATCATCAAAGGTAAACTTACTAAAAAATGTTAAATAACTCAAACACAAATTGCCAGCTCTGTGATTAATCATCATTACTTGCTTAGCAGAGAGAAACAATTGCTCTGTTTAAAAACCTGTATTCTAGGCTGGAGAGACAGCTCAGTTGTTTAAGCACCTGCCTGGCAAGCACAAAGTCCTGAGTTTGATCCCTCGCACCAAAAACAAAACAAAAAAGCCCTGTATTCTATCCATTCCTCTACTTAGAAATATCATTACTGAAATCATTAATAAGACACATTTCAATTAACTTGGACCATGGGTTTCATACATAAAATTCCCCATGAGTCTTTATCTTGTTTTAAAAATTAGAACATCCTCGTTAGTCATCATTTTTATATTAATTTAAATAAAAGCACACTTTTTCCTTAAATAAGACACGGTATTAATTTTGTAACCATAAGCAAGATCCATGTGACCATTTCGTTGAATTGTTATTGAACTTTAATGTCCTATTTTGGTCAACGCTTTTAAAAAGCTACAAGGAGACAATGGGGCCGGGAGTTAGATACAGGCCCTGCCCCCAAGGGCGGCTGAGGCTGCAATTGAGACTGGGCTTGGTACACCCCTCTAATTCCAGCACTTGGGAGGCTGTAAACAGAAGGATCACTCTGAGTCCGATCTACACAGTCAGAACCTATGGACCCTGTCCTAAAATTTAAAAAAATTTTTAAAAAAGCTGTAAGGACTCCCCCTACCCTTGTCTTACATATTAGGGGAACACTAAGGGCTTACTGCCCTCACTTTATTCATTTATCTATTTCTCATAGTGTTGGGGATCAAACCCAGGGCTTCAAGCATGACAGACAAATGTTCTGC
Organism: Tympanoctomys barrerae; assembly: GCA_002564285.1. Classification (NCBI taxonomy): domain Eukaryota; kingdom Metazoa; phylum Chordata; class Mammalia; order Rodentia; family Octodontidae; genus Tympanoctomys; species Tympanoctomys barrerae. The sequence continues at coordinate 5,186 of NDGN011337168.1, read as the reverse complement.
CCCTGAGCTAGATTTTCTGTGACATTTTTTCACAGGCAACAACGCAGCATACTTCTATAATCACCTATTAACCTCTTTGGGCAAGATATACCGTTTGAATTGTTTAGGTGAAACGAGTTAGATATGAAATTGCTACCGTGTGGTGGATCTGAGTGATTCAAGTTCTTGGAACAGTAAGCAATGAACTGCGAAGTGTGCACAGGATGGTGGAGGAAAGGCAGCTTTTCGTAGGTTACAAATGAGAGAAGTGGATGACTGAAAAGGAACACTGCATGCTGAGCAGAGATCAGCTCTAGGAGCAACTGTGAGTGTGAAAAAAGGGGGGCTTGTATGTACTTTGGTCTGGAGTTACACAGAGTGCGCCTGAGGTGGTGGCCGAGCTCCAGTGGGTGGAAGCGCAAAATCTGTCATCCTATCTGTACTAAAATGGCTTATGGTGGACGTAAGTGCCGCTAAAGCAAGTCGGAAGGCAAAACCCATCTTTCTTATAAAAAACATTCCACTATTTTCTGGTCTGTGCTGCTGACATTAAACTGATCTCCTGATAAATGGTTTCAAAATTCACTTCACAGCAAATGTGAACACATATCAGACACATGTATGTAACAGATGATACTGATGAACTGCCCTTACTAGAATCGCTTTACTTCCATCTACGGAGGTGATTTATCTTTGATTGATCTTTCAGAAATTATCAAACTACAACAGTAATGAGAATCAAGTGATGTACAGCAATAATAGACAGAAGCCAGATCATTTTGGACTTTATAAATAGTTGAGCTTTTATACTGCTTTAAGAAGCACTAATAGTATTTAAGAAAATGGGTGACACAACCTAAATTTAATAAGACCCATTTCTACCAAAATAAAGCAAAAAAAAAAAAAAAAAAAAAGTTAGGTCACCGCTGTAACAGAACCTAGTGAACCATGATGGTTAAAGTAATAGACCAATAGTAGATGGATTCTGGCTATGACCAGAAAAATGTTCTGATTACAAATAACCAAACACCCAACCTAAGGAAACTTGGAGGCTTATTTCCCAGGAGGTCTAGTCCTAGAGCAGGCTCCAGTGACATCATCAAAGAGCCCTGTACTTCAAGATTTTATCAGCATGATTCTCAACATAGGTTGATTTACTACTAGTAATTAAGACTACATACTCAATATATTCAGAAGAATCAGAATTCATGTGGCCATTTTTATGATGCAGAACTACTTTTGGCCAGATTGTGCTTGCCAATTTCATTGGCCCTAAGTTATTTCAACCTGTATCTCTGATTATCTAATCAGTTGCAGATGCCATGTACCTACCAAGTTTGGCTCAAGATGCTGAGCCCCAGCACATCCTGAGCTGACAATGGTGTTGGGGTCAGCTTGTCTTAAGTCACATGTCCTATACAAAAGGCAGGAAGGCAGGAAAGAAGGCAGGACACTTTAAGTGAGGTGAGATGAGGCTTCACTAGGTGGGCCAAGGGGGCAGGAAGTTGTGTCAGCTACATGGAGCACGGTTTGAAGAGCTGACTGGCATGTCAATGAAGTGAATACTAAGAAAACGCAGAATGCAGTCAGTTTTTGTATTGCTGGCTTCATCTCTTACAAAAAGGTCTCCACTGTTTTCTGGTCTATGCTGCTGATACCAAACTCTCCAACTGACATCGAGGAGAAAAAGCAAGATGTGGAAGACTGAAGGAAAGATTAGACATTTTTGGTGTTGAGACAGGGTCTCACCCAGTAATTCTGGCTGGCATTGAACTTGAAAAATCCTTCTGCCTCTATTACCCCAGAGGCAGGATTTTGTTTTCACCAAATTAAGATTACTAAAACAACTGTACAATACATACAGCAAAGAGTCTAGTTAGGGTAGCGTGGACAGAAGCCAAGATTCAGAGATAGAATACAACAAGAGACATCACGATGCTGGATGAGCTCAGCATCAAGTGTGGGGATACAGACAGTGGTGGGCCAAAAGGGCAGGACATACTGCCCCTCTCCACTTGTCAGCACAGTACAAAACGGAGATGGACCTGTAAAAATACAGCACAGACCAAAACATAAAAAGCAAAGCACTGTGACTACCATGTAATTTTCCAAAGTACTGACTACAGCGTCAAAGGCAAATATACAGTATTTCTTACCATGTTGGAACAATAACATGGCTGGCTGCCTGTGCAGAACTGGATTTACAAAAGTGTAAGTTATATGTAGGGCTTTCATACTTTTCAAAGTTCTTTTGTGCTTCTTAATCCATTTGATCTTCTAGCGGTTGTCAGGTAGGCAAAGCAGATTTATTCTCAGGAGAAAATAAATTTCTGTCCAATCTCCATTTTAGAACTTGTCTGCAGCACTGTTGCAGAAACCTTACAGCTGAAATTACTCAACGGTAGTAGTAATTCTACTTTTTTAGGGAAGTTTGCAAATATTTCTTCAAAATCTCAGTAGCTGAATTCCAATCTAAGCTTATCAAAATTCTTTCCAACCCAATTTAAATCTCTCCCTTAGCAGTAGGTATGGTAATAGAAATCACTGCAGAAACTTTATTATACTAATGTTTTTATAGTACAGTACACTATGCTTAGTACGTTAATAAAGTATTTTGAGTCTTGTTCCCTAATTTTAACAGGAGATAGTATCTTAAAACTGTGAGCAAACATCCAATATTCTATATAAGCCTCTAACATTGTTCTTAATGGTTTCAGCAACTAAGTAAGTAACACTTTAAATGATTAATATACACAGGAGCCAGGCATCAGCGCGGGTGAGCCCAAGGCGATGCATCTGCTGTCCTCTCATACTGTAATCTCTTCCCTGATTACAAGAATTCTTTTGCTCAGTGCTATGCAACAAAGCACTCGGAGGCCTTGGGATCACCAGGTTCTGTTGCGGGGTGCAAGGACTTAGGTGTGCAGGAGCCTGGAACCCCAGAGAACTGCCCCATCCAGAGGCGTCTTCAGCTGCAAGCGCACTGCCCTGTGGAAGGGCTGTTTTCTTTTGTGAAAGTTTTCAGCAAGAGCACACAGTGTTTTAATTACTTTTTTTTTAAACTACTCTTATACTCTTACTTTGTCATGAAGTTTTTCCACACAAAATAAATTTATAAATAAATGAGCTGAAAAAACAGGTTTTGAAGCATCACCTTACAAAGGTCACTAAATATTGCATAAGCTATGAAAATACAGATGTTAGATTTAATGTGTTATAAAAATAGTACTTTATAAAACTGGACTAATATTTAATTGATGTGATTTAAGGAAAGTACCAAATTGGGAACCTGATGAACTTTAAACCCAGGTCATTGAACCTCTGCCTCATTGAACATCACAAGAAAGAAAAAATATGTAATACAAAATATTACTGTCTCACTTCACTAAGGCTCTGAAAAATGATGTGTAAGATTAATGACTAAACAGCAACAGCAAAAGATTAAGACTGAACCAAATCAGGATTAGACATTTATTTTTTTCTTACAAAAAAATCCAAACAAATAATGAAATAAATGCATTTCTACAAGCATTCTATCCTGGGTTCCTTCTCCTAGAATTTAGTATATGGTTCATATTGAGGGTATGTCAACTCTTCTTCTGGATGTTATGACGTCTCCATCTTATAACCATGTTTTTCTAGTTCAGCTCTATAATAAAACATAAAGAACAGTATCAGTAGGCATTTCTTTATGATAAATCAAAGAACGTTTTTAAGAAATAGCACAATTTATAAATATTAAGTCCCCCACTTACAAACGAGTTCCATTCTGGAAGAACGTTCGTAAGTTGGATTCACTGGTAAGTCCAACAAAGTGTTTTCTTACACTGTATTTGCATTTTTGTTTCCATGGATATTGCCTTGTACTTCCTAGCTGTCCCCTCCACATCACCACTGCTTTTCCTCTTCCTTCCGGACATCCTGGGCTCTGTACAGCAAGCACATAGCAGCACAACTATGATAATGTCTGGCAGACATGTGAGCTACTGCTGTGATTTGCCTGCAACTAGAAATGATCGTAATGCAAGGTCCACTGGTACCTGTGAAACTTTCCAACTTGCATCTAAGTCATGGACTTACTGAAAATTGATGAACTAAGCCTAGGACATCTACTTAAAATATTACTACATGGGTTTATTTTAGAAAATAAACATGTACACAAGGGAAACTGGATGTGAATCTCTCTTTTTTCTTGGTACCAGGGATTGAACTCAGGACCTTATGTTTGCCAGGCAAGCACTTATTCCACTGAGCTATCTCCCAGCCTGGATGTGAATCAATAATTTTATCTTCCTTAATTTTCCTATTGATCAATTTATGGAAGAAACTTGAGGGATTTACAATGATCTTTCAAATAATTCTCAAATACAAGTGTTCTGTTCCTAATAAATATTTAAATGCAGTTTTGTTCATTTTTGCTTTGGTGGTTGCTGGGGACTGAACTCAAAGCCTCATACAGACCTAGCATGTACTCTATCAGCCCTGCTATCCATCCATTAGGTGTAAATTTTAAGAATCGTTAATTTTAGTGGTAAGTACATATAAATATCAAATCTTTTAATAATTTTATAATCATAACATGTATTACAGCTATACACACAGAAGGAATAGACTGCCTTCCATTTTGACAAAATGTATTATCCTAATCAATAAAGAAATTTTAGTCAAATTTAAGGATATGTAAGAATTCTGTATTAACCTTATGCAGTCAAAATAAATAGAATGTCTTTATAAAATTTCGCTTCCCTAATTTCAAATGTGGATGAAAATATAAAAAACTTACATGCAAACATGCACTGAAGAGATACAATATCATTTAACTTATCCAGGCTGAAATTTCAGTCATACTTTAAGAACGACAATCTCAGTTGTTGATGTGCTTTATATAAAACATTTGTATAAAAAAGTTTAACCCAATAATCAACTGGAACTACTCTGAATGACCATGTCTACCTCAATTCAGATTTTATAATGGACCATGAGAAAACTGGAGGAACTCTACAAGACATTATCTAAAAGTACAGTATGGTTAATATACTTTGTCCATTATATCCTGGAGGATAAAGATATCTGTTCAAGTATAATTTGGCTGAGGTACCATTATAATATTCTATGTGACTATAATGTAAAAATCACATGGTAGAAATAATGTACAGTATTATTCACTTTTCCAAGCTGCTTCATTTTGCTAATCTTTTAGTTATAAT
>NDGN011337109.1:24226-49168 GCA_002564285.1 Tympanoctomys barrerae | reverse complement strand
AAGCTTTTAACACATGGCCCTTTGGGGGACCTTAAGATCCAAAGCCTAGCAGCAATGAGGGATTTATGGAGAAGAGACATTGACTACTCACCATCTATGAGTCTGGGAAGTCCCAAATGGAAGTGCTGGACTCTGGCAATATCCTCCTTGCTGGGATGTCCATGGTGGAAGGTGGAGGGTCCAAGAGGTGAGGGCAAGTGAGTAGAACAGCACCTGTGGGATGTTCTGGAAGAGGGGAGGGGCATGCAGCCCATCCTTCCTTAGGATCCCCATGGCAACTGCAATACTGGCAGGAGTCCACTCAGGACAGCATCACTTCACAGCCTAACTCTCTGGTCTGGGCTGTACCTCTCATAACTGGTGCAAAAAGATTAAGTTTCCAACATGTGAGTTTGAGATCCACATTGTGTATGGGGTTTATCTGGACTGTGGTGTTTTGACAATGAGCTCTCTACACGGTGCATGAGTGTCTCAGCGCTGACTATGATTGCCACATGGGAAGTATTGCCAACTGATTGGCTTTTTCAAGAGAAACCAAAGAATCTAGTTTTAAAGTATAATTTACTAGCTCTTAAATATTGGCAGTTAATTTCAAAATGTAGAGGCACCACGTGAACAATATTCTACAAATCAAACTAACCAACCTTCAGGTTAATTGTTGCGAATGCCAGATTTGGGCTGCAGACTGTGGTTCAGCTGGAAAGGCATGAACAATAAGAGTAGCTCACTGTGGTCAGAGTTGGCCTGCTGCATTCTGTGATTCATTGAGCTACCTGATATTTATTGAGCACCTACTATAAACTTGGTTCTGCTCCAGGTCCCAGAGCAAATGGTGAACAAGACAGACACGATGCTTTCTGAAAGATTGCAGTTTGTTTGGCAAGGCAGATATTGAGCCATAAGTACAGAAATGAACAGGTAAAATGACTGTGCTGCATAATGGAATAATGCTTAGCTGGGTGACTTTAAAAAAAGGCTTCCTAAAAGCTGAGAAATTTAAAGTAAACAGTGATGCATGAGGAGGAGTTCCCCAGGTGAAGAGTGCAGAGAGGCATTTTTTATAAGTGATGAGCACATGCAAAGGCTCTGGGGTAGGGTCAAGAAAAAAGTCTGTGCATCAAGAAACTCTAGAAATTCCAACAGGATTTGAAGTGTGGAGCTACCCTGATCACAATATTTGCAGAGCCCAAAGGCATAAAGGAAAATCCATATTTTTGTGTCTAAATATTTTCAATGGTCTATTAAGTTTAAAAAACAAAACACAATAATTAATAAGTGTCAAATCCTAAACCACATCATTTACATAAAACTGGAATTCATTTCAGCTTTAAGAAATAAAATACAAATTCATTAAATAAATTTGATGTTCAGAGTTCAGCCATTTGTCACTACAAAGCATAGAAATCTTACTTCACACTTGTCATGAATGGAATCTAGACCTAAACACACTTCAGAGTAATACAAATCATTTAACATTGCAAAATGCTCTCAGCTGTCATGTTCAACCACTGTAAATACTGTGCTAATTCACAGGAATATCTGGACCCATGAATTAAAACATGAAGGGAAGCAAGTAAGTGGTTGCTTAGTATTACTGGCAAACAATGCCTCATTTTGTAAGAATATATTGCATTCATGTTATCAGAGAAGAAAGATGTGACAAGTTAATTAATTTGTATTTTGCCTTGCTGAAGTGTATTCAGTGCTGAGATTTTCTGTGCCTTCCTGAGAAGTATTTGCTTCTGCAATCAGCAGGGGCACCATTGACAAGTCTTTAAGGCATTCAGAGGCAGTTGCCTTCTGCTTCAAAGATAGAAAACAAAGGATACTGAGCAGCATTTCCCTAGGAACCAATGGTGTTAGTTATGACAACAGACAATGTGTGGATCACTGTGCTGGCATCATTAAACACCACATCTCAAGAGTTGTCCTCATAGTCTTTACCATTATGTTTGTGTTTGTGACCTGTGGAGCTGCCTAGATGATGGTGACCCCTAGAGTGGGGACTTCTATTGGCCAGCTCTGGAGTGGCATTGGTTTATGTAGTCAAGAAGAGAGATACAAGAACATCTGCAGGAAATGGGACCCATCATGCAGAACCTCACAGGCTATATTAAGTGGTTTGGCTTTTGTCCTCAATGTTATGGGAAGTCATTGAAAGGTTTTAAGAAATGTGACACAATTTTAAATTAAGATTTTTAAAATATCATCCTGTGTATGAGAGACATTTGAGCCAGGCAATAGGGGGTGTGAAAAAGACTAGTTCCATAATTTTTCTTCCTTTTTGTAGTGCTGGGGATGGAAGCTAGGGTTTTGCACGTGGTAAATAAGTGCTCAACCAGTGAGCTGTATATACTCCAGGCCCACTACTTCTGTAACTTCTAACCTCTGTGTCATTCTCTGTTTCTGTGGGTATATTACCCTTGATTGGGGTCCCTAACATGGGGAGAGATGTCAGCTTTCATTCTAGACATTTTTAGTTGGAGATCACATTTCTGATGTCTTCGAAAAACTCTTCTTTAATCATGATTCTTTGAAATGCACTGTGATATAGGGATTTTTCTTAGTCTTTGTGGACTGCTATTACCACACACCACAGACTGGTTGTCTTATAAACAACAGAAATTAATTTTCAGTTTTGGGGGTTGGAAATCTGACCTCAGATTCCAGTATAGCTGGGCTTTGTGGAGAACCCCTTTTCAGGTCCCATATGGTGGAAGAAGGGTTAGAAATCTCTCTGGAAACTATCTCTATTGTAAGGGTTCCAATCCCATTCATGAGGACTCTACTTTAATAACCGCATTACCTCCCAAAGGCCCCACTTCCTAATGGTATCTTCTTGAGGGAGAAGATTCAACATAGAAATTTTGAGAGAATGCAAACCATCAATCTATAATAAAATTCTTCAAATTTGCTATAGGATAGAAAACTAAATAGAACCATAATTTGCCCACTAGTCAGAATGTCAAAAGAACATTAAAAAATACTTAGGCCGAAGGATTTGTACAGGATCAGGAGTTAAGAGGAAGTGTCACTCCTCTTAGACTCTAAGACAGATGGTTAATTCAATGAGAGAGGATGTAAATGAAGAAGGTGAGATGGGAAAAAGTAGGTGGATGGAGATGTCAGGTGTGCATGAATGAGTTTTGAAGGCAATCCTTGGCTTCTCCAGCATGTAGAGATCCTGTAGCCTTCTGTGGCCACTCCTTCCCTCTTGTCAAGAAGCATTTTATTTGGGGTTGTGTCTCTTTCCATTTTGGAAATACCTGTAAGCCTTTAGGCTAACGGCATGGAGAAGGGTGCTGTGTGATTGAGCAGGTTAGCCCCTTTTGCAAACATTTGGAAATTAATCCCCAAATACTTTATTGCTGAGATAAGGACAGTGAATGACCATATCCTCAGTTTTAGGGTAAACTCACCTGTCACATGCTGGTTGAATGTTTTTGCAGGAATTACCTTGTCTTTCTGAATCTCAGTGTTGATGCCTATAAAGTGGGGTGATAGACAGGTGAGAAGCTAAAGGAAAGATCCTAGAGGATCTTGAAAAGTGGCAATTGCCTTGATTCTTCTATGGGCATCTGATTGGTATATTTTTAATTAAATTTAGGACAAGAGTTACCTGGCTGTGTCGTCTGGTGTGATTCTCTTCAAACTGCTTTTCACACACACACACACACACACACACACACACACACACATGTGACATTGCCCAGGAGTCACCTAGGGATCTTGTTGAGATACAGGTTTTGATCCAGAAGGCCTGGGTTGGAGCCTGAGGGTTGGGGCCATTGGTGAGCCACTTGTGAGGGTCATGTTGCTTTGGGTAACAATATTTAGAAAAAGTATGTTATGTTGATAGTACAGATGGTGAGGGGAGGGAAAGAAGGGAGAAGGGGAGAGGAAAGAGAGAAAGGGATAGGGAAAGCTGATTTAATCTGCGTTTTTGTTTGTTTTTCCTTTTTTATATTCAGAATCCTGTGGCTTGTAGCCCCACTAAATGGGATCTCTGTAGAAGACCAAAAATTATAGTTGGACCCTAAATCTTGAAGTTTTCATACCTCAAGGTCACACAAATCCAAGCATCGCCATGGGTGATGGCCCAATTCTTTGAGGCCAGTCACTGCATTTCTGAGTGATAGCTTCTTCTGAGTAGCAAATTGCTCTCTGAATTTAAGTTTCCGCTCAAATGCTTCCAGCAAGCCTAACCTTTCCAACACAAGAGTATCTGTCTGGGTATGCAGAGGTGTTCAGAGCCCAGAGACAAGGTTACTTTGAATTAGGGAATGGCATTGAAGATGTAGATTCGGTTTGCAAATTGGAATTTGGCAAGTAGCATCTGTGCCAAAATGAATGCATCTGGAGGCTGTGGCTGACAACTCAGTCTTGTGGTGAGGTGAGGGTGATGCATGCCCTCTGTGTCCTGGAGTGAAATCATGGGGCTCTCACCTTCGTGTCCTTGGAGCATGGTTGGAGGGTGTTAGGGAGCTGGACTCTGAGTTGTCAATGCTACTTCTCCTATTGCTGCTTGTCTGGGTCTTTCTTCTCCCCCATCACTGTGCACAAAGTTGCTACAGAGAGTTGGCTTCAAGGATTTTGTCTACATCCTTTTATGTACTAATTTCTTGGATCCTCAGCCCCCACCCAATCTGGGGACTATTCTAGAGTTCCATAATGCACTCTGCATCTCCAGCAACTATTTTAGAATTCATCTCAGCCCAGTGCCCAGGCCTGGAGTGTGTGTGGGACCTTCTGCGTGCGTGCCAGAACTTCCTCATCAGGCTTGGTGTGGAACCCTGCAGCAGAACTCACTGCAGAGAGGCAAGGGGCAAGACTCACCCAACTAATCCAGGAGCAGAACATTTTACCTGAGGGGCACAACGGTTCACTTCCATGGGCTGCAACAGGAAGAAGCGGAGCACAGTAGCCAGACTCAAGCCAGGCCCATCTGGACAAGTTTGAACCTGGTAGATCCAGACCCAGCAAGCTGAGACACTTTGCTCGACCCAGATCTATGAGGGCATCCTCCCTCTTTCTCTCTTGATTGACACAGGGGGCAACAGGTAACTGGGGTGAACTAGTCTGTCTGGAAGACTACAAGTACAAAAGGGAGGTGATCAGACAGAATTTAGGGACCTAATTTAAGTACAAATTCCCAATCTAATATCTGCTTAGCTATATAGTCATAGTGTTTGCTCTTATGGTCTAAAATACAAGCCCATTAGTTACAAAAGATTGTCAACTGCTAAATCTCACTACCCATTATTAGTGTTGCTAATTATAATTCTGAAAATACAAAACTGCAACTGCCTTAACTACATAATCTCTCTTGGGTAATAATATTGGTAGGTGCTAAGGTAATAACTGCACCAAAGCTCTACATCAAAGGTCAGAAGACAGTGCTATATAAAATGACAAAGAGAAGGAGCAAAATGCATTCTCAGGTCCCGAGCCCAACCAGAACAAATGCAGGAGATACCAGCATAGAAGAAATTGAACATTATGCCTGAAATCTCTGAAATTATACTGTCTGAAGTAAATAAACAACTGTAGAAAGGTATAGAGGAAATCAGATCAGAAATAATCTCTAAAGTAAAAAAGAAATGATAACTATAATGAAAGAATTACTAAGTGCTTCTAAAGAAGACACTGATTAAAAAAATAGAGGAGAATAGAAAAATGATGGACTCCTTGAATGAGCAATATAGGAAAGAAATAGAATGCATGATGTGGATCCAAAGAGATATGCAAGAAATTAAGACCTCAGTCACAAGCTGGCAAAACCCTTTGAATGAAAGTGAAGATAGAGTTTTAGACCTAGAAAATACCTTTGCAGTTAGTGAAAAGGTAGGAAAAGATCTGCTAAAAACAACTAGGATACAGGAAAAAAAATTTAACATCTGCAAGATGATGCAAAGATGAACAATGTAATACTAATAGGCATCAATGAGAAAGAAGGAGCCAATACAAATTATATAAAAATATGGACAGAAATAATAGGAGAACACTTCCCAAATATGGGGAGCAATCTGACATTCAAATACTGAAGCATATAGAACTCCAAATAGCATCAACCCAGTAGAATTCATCTCTTCTTAGAAGCTGCTACTTCCCCTTCTTTTTTTCTTCCTCCTCTTCTTTTTTCCATCTTCTTCCTTTAGCTCTGTATTTTGGCTATCATTTGCTGGCAGCTTTTATAGTTACTGTTGATATCATCATGATTGTTGTTGTTCACTAGGTAGTGTACACTGAGATGAGAGTCTGGTTCTCTACAATTTATTATCATTTCCATGTCCTGGTGTCAGAGGGACTAAGCTGTGGGTCTAAAATTGCAGAGTTGGAAAGTGGTGGAACTGACATTGAAAGTTAAATTTATCTCATCCAAGAGCCCATGTGCTAAATCTTCATGTTATGACTGGTGAAATAGCTCAGAGGACTAAGTGCTTGCTTAGGTAAGCATAGGGGCCAGGATTCAATCCCTGGCACCACATGCCACACTGGCCCCACCCCAGTCCCACCCTGGGCATGCTTAACTGGCAACAGAGTCCAGGAGTGTTGATGCATGCCTGTAATCCCAGCACTAGGGAGGCTGAAAACAGGAGGATCACTGTGAGTCCATGCTGTGTAGTGAGACCATGAAAAAAAAACTAGAAAAGAAAAATTCATGTTATCATTTCCTAGTCTTGGAAAAAGAAAAGTGGGGCCTTGTTGTGCCAAGCCCAAGGATTTCTCCTTCATTCTGTATCCTGTCTACACATTAGGTAGAATACTTGAATTTATACTTTATTGCCTCCTGGATATAGGACTGGGAGCAGATATCTGAACCTTTCTGGCCTGTGCTTGCTCATCCATAAAATGGGGACAAAATACCTTTTTTCTAGGGTTACCATGGAGATGAGATGGGCTATAAATCACTAGAAATGTCTTGAAACATTTCAGCTACTATTGTATCTCAGTTTTGCTATTTCACTTGGGCTTTACTAAGAAATTATCTATATTGGTCATTTAACAGTTCAGCAAATTATGCAGACTCCCTATCATTCTAGACATAGATGATCTTGACTTATGATGGGCATGTCCCAATGAACCCATCGTAAGTTGAAAATATCCTAAGTGAAAAATACATTTAATATGCTTAACCTCCCTGACATAATAGCTTAGCAACACAGCATGCTGTAAGGATCTGTTGTCTCCCTTGAGATCATGTGGCTTACTGGGAGTTGCAGCTCAGTATTACAAGACAGCACTGGACCATATTTTGTTTGCCTCAGAAAAGAGCAAAATTCAGACTCAAAATATGTTTTCTGTTGAAGATGTATCACTTTTTCATTATCATACAGTAAAAAGAATCCTAAGTTGGGAACCATCTGTACAATTTTCTTTTCAGTGCAATGAAACTGAGACTCAGAGAGGTAAGACATATGCTCAGGGTCATCAACTACATAGTGGTATTGATGGGATGTGTTAATCTTGATTGTCAAGTTTATTGGATTGGAAAACACCAAAGGAGTTAGTAAAACACACTTCTCTGTGCGTGAGGGTGGATGTGTGTGTGCACTTGCACATACATGCATGCATGTTTCCAGAGATGAGTGATATATGCTACAGTGAAGTAAGCAGGGAGAGCTTCCCTGAAAGTTGGCAGCCCATACATGCTGGGAACCTGAAGAGAAGAAAAGAGGAGAAAGCAAAAGGTCTACCAGCACTGTTCTTTCATAGTCTTCTTCCTGCCTGCCATGAGATCACCTGCTTTGTTTCCACCACAGTAAAAAGTGTGTTTTACTAACTCCTTTGGTGTTTTCCAATCCAATAAACTTGACAATCAAGATTAACACATCCCATCAATACCACTATGTAGTTGATGACCCTGAGCATATGGTGTTCCTGGCTCACAGCAGGTCCAGCAGCAAGGGAGCCTAGTGGTAAAGGATCTCTCAGATCATAAGCCAAACTCTTCCTCCTTTAAGTTGTTTATGTTTAACTAAATATCTGGGTACCCCCTGGGTTGATTGATCACACTGACACATAAAACTCACTATCTCTCTTACAGTCTAGGTATCTGAAAAGTCTGGTAACTTGAAACTATTACACATTTTATAATTCAGTTTCTATGGGAAAACATCCTTTAAATTCAACTCCTGAATGGGTCACCAGGTGAGCAGAGGAATTCCTAGGTTATGTCATTAAGTAGAAGAAACCCTTTCTGTTTTGGAAATTCTACAAGCCTTTGGGACAAGGGTACAGAAAAAGAGGCTGCTGTGTGAACCCAGGTCTATCTGCTCTCTAAGTCTAAGCTCTTAATCATTCTAATATACTAATTCTCAGGGCATGGCCATATTGGCCTTTATGATTTCCTTGAGCTTGAAAACATTTACGTCACATCAAGATTCTGGTATTCAGTGGTTGAGCCTAGGCATTCCTCTGCTCACCTGGTGACTTAAATAAGGATCTTTGAACTTAGAGGATATTCTCCTATAGCAACTACACTGTAAAATGTGTAATGGTCTCAAATTGCTAGACTATTGTTGGGTACATGGACTATAAGACAGTGAGTTTTATGTGTCAATTTGTCAGCTCAGGGAGTGCCCAGATATTTGGTTGAACATTATTTTTTGAATATCTGTGGTGTTGTTTTGGCTGTGATTAACACTAAACTGTTACACCAAGTAAAAATGGTTCTCTTTACATTGTAGGTGGGCCTCATTAACACTTTGAAGGTTTGAATAGGACCAAATGTTGAATGAGAATTCTTTCTGTCTTTGAACTGGGATGTTGGTTTTCTTCTGTCTTTGGATTCAGAGTTGAATTCGCACCTCTTGGTTCTCATCTTACACCTTTGGTTCTTAGTTCTTCAGATTTGGACTGGATCTACACCGGCTAAATGCCCAATTTTGCCAGTGGATATCTTACATTTTTAGCGTCCATAGTTGTGTAAGCCAACTCCTTACAGTAAATATATGTACTAGCTACCTCTACATTTTTAATCTGCATCTTACTTCCTTCATTCCTAGTTGCTAGGGCGAGTCTTTTTCTGCATACGCATTTATGGAGACAGTCCAGTTTGTTGCAAGTTATATCGAAGGACTTGGCCATGGCGTCTGTTCACAGTTAATAGTAAGTAGGATGGAAAATGACTTGATTTTAAGTGGTTTCTAATCAGTAACAACAGATGTTCACAGAAGGCAGAATTTTCTTTGAATCAGTGTTTTGATAATAACATAAACACCAATTTTAAGGTACAAAGAAAAAAAAAACTTTAGTTTGTGCTATCTGTGCTTTGCTGAGAAATTTTGGATAAATGGGTGAGGGATCTTTCTGTTGTAGTCCATGAACTAAAGCTGGCTACCTTGTGATCACTGGAGCTAGCCTTTGCTTCTCTTCTGGCTCTGAGGATAGGAGCAGGGATGTCTTGTGAGTTAAAGTTATAAGACTTGCACTTAAAATGCAAAATACAAAAGGTATACAAATTCCTTTCTTCTTTTAACTACTTTATCTTGCAAATTTTTTTTCCTACTTTCTCTGCAGAGTTTTTCCTTTGGAGAATGCAAGGGAACTGGTGTCTCTTCGCTCATGAAAACAGAGTAGTAAATACTCAGAAATTTTGGAAGTCTTGTGTTGCACTCAGACTTTGCAAGGGAGTATATTTAATATAAGACACATAATTTATAGGATTATTTTATAAGATCACCCAGAGAGTCCAACAAAGAACAGTGCAAGAGATCTGTCCATGCACTAGAGATCCGAAGACTCCAGCTGCAGGTCTGGATCCCATGGCAGTGTCCTACATGAGTCCAGTTGAAGAGCTAGAGCCCGTGGAAGTGTCCTGCATGAGTCCAGCTAGAGGTCTAGAGGCCACAACAGTGTCTCATGCAAGTCTGTATCAAGGATTGTCAACAGCAACAGAAGCAATGAAATGAAACCCAGGATTTGGAAGCACATTTATTTAACATTAGATGCCACTGGCAGGAAATCACTTGCTCCTCAAAATGTCAGACTGCAAAGACTCAGCGAGGAAGGTTTTTTATAGGGTCTGTAAATGGGAAGTACAGAGATAGAGTACTTGGCTATCTTTGATCGGCTCTTACAATATGCATCATATTGACCAGCTAAGCATCACAGTGACCAGCTATTTCAAAGAAGCAGAGGCAACAGGAACTGTAATAGCAACTGCTGCTTAGGCAACTCACTGAAGTATACTGTCTTGGGGGCACATTTTCTGATACAGATTGGCACTGGGAGGCTCAAAAGTCAAGGGTGGAAGCTAAAAAGTCTGTGCCAGCAGGCTAAAGGATCCATGCCACCAGACTGAGGGATCTGCACTGGAGCTAGGAAACAATACTGAGGGTGAGGAACAGAGCTTTCTTAAAGAGAACTGTAGCCATCCTCAGTGATAGTGAGGACCTGAGTTCTTCCAATGATGAGAACAACTGAGTTCATATCAGGAAAACTAGCATGAAAGGCTTCTCCAGGAGAATGAACAGCATACCTATCTTCCCCTCCAGTTTTCTTTCTATGCTGTTGGCAACAGTCTTCAAGGGGGCCTTCCACCCTAGAATCATGCTGATTCAGTTCAACTAGATGTTACAAGATGACTATTATTTAATCCACTACACATTGTTAAAAACAATTGGAAGTCTGAAATTAGCAGTGATGGGATTATTTACATCACTCATATGGTCACACATTAGAAATCAGGGTTTGTTTTCCTGAGATCTGGCTTACCTGCCTATGACTAATTGTAAGCATTACAGTTAACATTTGAGTTTTGCCTGTGGACATCCATTCCTTGGTAACAGCCAATTTCCTGGGGAGAGACAATCTCACTCATATCAGGTCATGTAATTTGGGTGAGACAGACCATGCTCCCAGTTCCAAGAGTGAGCATGTGACCTTGTCTTAGCCAATCAGCGTACTCCATCTTTCTTACCACAGCGATTGATTGGTTCATAAAGGGTCACGTGACACATTTAAAACAATCATAGTTAAGTAAACATTTGTGGGCTAAAAGGAAGAGAATCTTATCTTTCTATGAAGAAAAGTTTGAAGAAGTTGGGGAGCTCCAGGGAACAAAAACTTGAAGAGCTTAATACACAAAAAGCCCTTGTGGTTTAAGTTGAGCACTTGAAAGCAATACCTTAAGCCAAATATCTGTGAATTTGGAAATTGCTGAGGCAATGAATGTGACCTTAACCTTATTTCTGTTTGCATTAAACTTGTTTATGCTGGGTTTTCTGTCCTGTGGACATTAGTGAATTGTAGCTGAAATTATTTAGACTCTTATAGTGTCCTACTCTCATATTTGAATCAAATTCAAGAAAATCCAACAGAGGGTATGCTGGAGGAAGATAATGAATAACTTCTGTCTCTAATTCTACAGTGAATTAATAAAACATACCATGGTTTTCATCCTCACTCTCTGTACCTATATAAATTTTTGTTCAAATGCCAATTTTGGCTATTTGAACTTGGACAACTCCTAAGCTTTCCTGAACTTTAATTTCTTATCTGAAAAGCTAGTATATTAATGTCTAATTCTCATGCTTGACATGAAAAATAAACGAAGCAATTTGTAAAAATACATACCAATTTTAACAGAGTAGATAAGGTTACTATAATTATTGGTTAAGTAAGTATGCGTGAAGTAGTCTGGGGCCTTATATTAACATTATATAATGGAGCCTGGTTGGAAAAATACCTTTCAAGTTCCGACCCTGATTTCCTCATGTTGTGATCCCAAGGAATTAGCAGAATTCCTAGAGTGAGGCCCTGAAAATCAGAAATTTTAAGTGATGTGGATGCTTTAGAAATGGGAGGTATCAAGAAGCTGTTCTTCATGCATCTTAGTGGGTTCTGTGCCATCTAATTTACCCCTTTATCCCCAGGGCCCATTGCACAGTGGGGTTCTGTCTTAGCTGCTTTCTTACTACAAGACATGACATCCAACACCCAGAGTTCAAAGGAGAAGTGCTTTATCTTGGCTCACAGTATTTGTAAGATTCAGTCTTAATCAGCGGGCTTTAGGGCAGGAAGAGTGCGGTCGACGGCTCTGGTGGAGGGAAGCAGCTCCTGTCACCACAAAGTAGGGAAGGAAGGGAGGCAAGGGAAATATACCTCTGCAGGTCATAGTTCCCTGTGACTCACTTATTCTTACCAATCTTCTCTTCTCAATGGCACCCTCAGCTATGGATTCACCAGTGGATTAACCTACTAATAAGTATAGTACTTCCACCAGGATACGATCACGCAAGCCCTACCTGTGAGCAGGAGACTTTGGGGGCACTCTAGATCTGAACTACAACAGGTTCTTAAAGGGCTGTGGACACCTGACTCTCTCATTTTATCACTGAGGAAAAAGACTAAGACATGATTTAATTGTGTAATATGAGGTCTTCACTTTACAGTGTATGAAGAAGAGCTAGGAAATAAACATCATCTTAAAACCCTGCACTAGAATTTCTCCTGGGGAAATGACTACCATTGATAAGCTCAGTGGCAGACAAATGCTGTCCAAAAGTAGTATAATGTGAGCTAGATGTACAGTTTTAAATTTTCTGGTTGTACATTTAAAAAGTAATAAGAAACAAGTGAAATTATTTTCATAATCATTTACTCAATACATCTCAAAGTCATTACTGAGATATTTTACATTTTTGTACCAAGTTTTTTAAGTCCAGCATGCAATTACATTGATGGTAGATCTCAATTTCGATTGGCTTCCTGGCAAAGGTTCAGGAACCACATGTGGCAAGTAGCTATCATATTAGTTTAGGGAATGAGACTCCAAGAATTTGCTAAGCTGTTTTGCAGGAAACAAGGAGAGGGAGTGGTAGAGGTGGTGAAATGAAAAATATTCCAGCAAAAGGATATGTGCTTCTTACCTCTTGGGAGACTCCAAACAATCTCTCCTATGTTTTTGAGCAGGAGACTTTGGGGAATTTTAGTGTGAATTCTATACAAGGGTTTGAATTTTCCATTGGGCACAGTATGTTCAGCCAGAGACCCTGCAATAAATTTCCTCTTTTTGCCTTGGACTTTGCAGGGTCTTTGTGAAGATTTTGAATAGGAAAGGAAATAATTGAGAAATGATAATTCAATGCCACCTTATTGAGGCATCACAGCTGATGATGGGATTTCACAAATAGCAAAGTGTCTTGAATAATACAGGGAAGCAAAGGGGGTGGGAAAGGCAAAACAGGTTTCCTTGAAGAACATAAGGAGGTATGTGTATGTGTGTGAGGGGAACATACGTGGCCTGAAAAGAGGATAATGTGTGTGAAGGCATAGAGATCACAGAGGAAAGGATATTGCAAGGACTTCCCTCTGGTCTGGACTGGTCTGGACTGGTCTGGTCTGGTCTGGTCTGGTCTGGAATGAATAGGAGAGGTGGTGGCCAAAGATGAAATAAGAGAAGAGGATTCTATCCTAAGGCTATAGGATAGAATTTATGTTTGCAAGATACACAAGCTGTGAGAATGGTTAAAGGAGATGTAGATTGAAGCCAATTGGCCAGTCCTAGGTCTGAGGCCATTCAGCTGAGAAGTAATGGTGACCTTTTCTGCCATAGGAACAGTAGAACTAGAGCAGAAGCTTCTAGAGTGATGTCTAGAGGGGGAATAGGTATAACATGGTGACTGGTTGGTGCCTGTATGTGCTTGGGTTGGCATGTGTGTGGCAGGGGGGTAGAGGGAGAGGAGTACGAGAGACAGGCAGGAACCCAGGAGAATTTCTGAATTCCTAAATTGGATGATTGTGTTGCTGATGACGATATTTAGCAAGCTGAATCAAACTCTGACTTGAAGTGAGCTCTGCAGGACAGAACAATGAAGGCATTAGTTGAGCTCCTAAATCAAGACAGCCAGACTTCTGAAGACAAGAATAACTGAAATCAACTTTCTCCTAGAAATTCTGAAGAGGCTGTTGACTTGCCAACTTGTGAGAATTGTATTTGATTCTTGGCCTCCGTAGTTTTTTCTTTTCCATTTGCGAAATGAAAATAATAATTCTCACTTTTATAAGGGTGCTGACAAAATAAAAAGTAGTGATAGATGCAAAGGCAATTTAAAAGTAAAGCATTCAATTATCATTATTGTTACACTTATCGGAAAGAGTTTGGAAAGTCCCCTCATTGTTATTGAAAATCGGGTTTGAGGCCCTGCACTAGTGGATTACAGACATAATTTTCCAAAATAAATTTCCTTTGAGGACAAAAAACCTTAGCTGTGAAATGTCTGACAGACATCCATCTCATTTATTCATATATTCATTTATCCACTAAATTGTTCAACATTTATTGAACACCTACTAGGTGTCAGGCTTTGAGTGTTGATGTATTATAAGAACAAAATGTGTTCACTGTTACCAAGAAGGAGAAGGGATATATCTCCAAATAATTGCAATTATATATATTTTTAAAATTTATAGTTGTGGGGCCGTGGAGATAGCTTAGCTGTTTAAGCTCCTGCCTGGCAAGCTCAAGGACTTGGGTTCCATCCCTAGCACCACATGCCATGCTGGCCCCACCCTGCATACACCAAGCCAGCCACCAATACTAGACATAGTGGCTGGCACACATCTGTAATCCTAGCACTAGGGAGGCTGAAACAGGAGGACCACTATGAGTCCAAGCTGTGTATGTAATGAGACCCTGTACCAAATACATAATCAAAATTATGGTTGTGTATAGAATATTTCATACAATATTTAATGTCTAAATGAATTTATTCATGATGAATATTATTATTCCTTTGTTGTTGACAGAAATAGAAAAGGAATGAATGTTTTGATCAAAGATGCCTGTTGGAGAGATCTGTCTCAAACTAGGGACTTTTTGATCCTGCTTCAATGCTGATGGTTGAAATAATGCCAACAAAAATTATAGTTTCGTGTGTGCAAGATGCTGTTCTAACCGGAAATGTATTATTTTGGCTAACACTCTTGACACCAAAGGAGCTCATGTCTTCTCTAGAGGCAGCAGGAAAGAGGTGGCTGCATATACACACAGGTACACTCGACTGATCAAACACTTACCACCCTCCAAGCATTTCATGTATTTTATATCGTTAAATCTTTGGGCTAAACAAAGGGAGTTGGCACTGTTACCATCTGTATCGTGTGGATAGGAACACTTATGGGAGCACAGAGAGGTTAAGTAACTTGTCCAAGTTTACAAAGTAAGAGATACAAATGAAGTGTGGTGAGTTCAAATGGGCGCCACTTAATGGTTGGCCTGAAAAGGTAGGGGAAAGCTTCCAAACCCACAAGAGTGAATGTGCCTCTAGTGGATGCTGGTAATAGACAAATGAAATGTCTACATCCAATGTGTGACCCTGGGCAAGTCTCACCTGGGGTAGATATTTCAGAGTTCAGGCTCTGGTATTTCTCTCTCACCTGGATACAGCAGTGTTGTCTTTTTCCCCCGCCTAGAATTGCAGCCACTCTCCTGGCCCTGTTGATTTCCAGAGGACCTTGTGGAATTCCTATTCCTCTCTCAACAAAATGGCTCTGGCAGTGTCTGGTGCCTCAGAGCCAGTTCTCTGCTGTGCAAATGAGAAAATGCTACTTCATGTCATTGACTCTCCAATCCTTTGTAGTAGAATGGCATTAGTAATATTTATTGCATAAGACAATCACGAAGAGGGGCCAGAGAGATGGCTCAATGGAATGAGCGCTTCCCTGGCAAGCACAAGGGCCTGAGTTCAATCCCCGGTTCTGAAAAAAAAAAAAAAAAAAAAAAAAGACAATCATGAAGAATGAGGTTAAGTGTATGCAGTGTCAGTGCTTATCACAGTGTTGGGCACACAGAAAATACCCAGAAATGCAGGATATTATGGTGGCAGTACTTTACAATTTAATTCTCTATGAGATAATCTCTATAGAAGTTTTACCATTTAATGTGTTTCTATTTGCTGGTGGAATATCTGACTCATCTCTTGGGGAAGTCAAGTTCATTTTATGCATTTGACCTGTTCTATGAATGGGGATTTGGAGTCGGTCTCTCTAGATACTGACTCTAATGGCATCTCTTGTAATAAACTTGGAAATTCAGTAGCTTAAAACTACAAGGTCCTTCTCATCCATTTAATTATTCAACATGAGCATTCTTGATCACTTGGATGATTGTTTGTAGAATGATTCCAAGACCTGGGTGGGAATCTTTCCACCCTGTGGCTTTGTCCTCTCCTCTGGGACCTTGGAATCTTCCATATCTATCCAGAACAGGAAATAGAAAACATGGAGGATTTGTGAGGCAGGTCCTCGTGAGCAAGACGTAGACATGGCTTATATCACTTCTGCTCATATCCATTGGTAGATTGCAGTCACATGGCTGCATAGGACTGCGAGGAGGCTGGGAAATATAGTCCAGTGCCCAGGAAGATGTGGGAATAGACTTGGTAAATAATTATCCCATATCTTTCTCCTGGATCATATGAAGGGATCTTCTGAATTTGGTCAAGAAGCTCTAGAGAAGTTTACCATTTATTTCCCTTCTGAATCATCTGGAAAGACTCTGGTGAAAGAGATTAGGAACTGCTAGAGAGAATGATATTCACCTTGTTGAAAACTTAATACATGTAGAATATGCCTGACACTCTTCCTGCTATCTTGTTTAATCTTTGGGTTAACATCAGAAAGAAATTTTGTTACCCCCTCGGACAAACTCCAGTATTGGTAAATGAGTAGCCAGAATTTGTTGAGGGCTGTCTTTGTGCTAGTTTTCCTTTGTATAAATTTGAGCTTATTTTAGTGTTATAAAACCCTACCAGGAATATGATGAGGAAATTGAAGCCCACTTGTATACAGTGTCTGGCCTAAAACACACATCTCATCTGTGGTTGCATTGGGGATGGAATCAAGCTCTGTTTTGACAGTAGAGTTCTAGTTCTTCCTATTAGGACTTTGGATGAAGTCTTATCATAGGATTTTCTCAATTACAAAATTGAGTTCACCCCTGGCCCCACCCCAGTCCCTGTCTATTCTCCCCAGTAGTGGAGGCCACTCCAGAGTAGCTTGGTATTTCCAGTGCTTGGGAAAGAGGGAATGACTGAAGTCTTTACCAGCAAGACTCAGTCTCTTTGTTCAAGGCCTTTCAAAGCCAGCCCCTGCTACATGCCAAGTAGTGACTAAGCCATTGACTCGTTTTATGGTCTTAGGAATCAACTGGATAAAACGCGCGGTTCCTGGAAATTAGCCACTTGCTGGCCTCTGGGCCTGATGCTGAGACACATCTCGGGGCTGGTGGTGAGGACATCGAGAAGCTACACCGAGGTGGTTTTTCATGCTTTCTGTGATCAGTGGTTGTCTCTGCCCATTCTATTTTCAGATTTGCTTGCTTCAAACCCCTTTTTGATTTCTAAACAGATGTTTAGGTAACAGATTTTTAATTTTTAATTTTTTTTTGGCAACACTCAGCTTCAGTATTTCTTATTCTAATTATGGCACTAATGCAACAACTAATGTTTCCTAAATGTTTATTAGATGTTGGGCTTGTAAACTATCAGACTAATCACTATCCTACTCTTCTGCATAACTCTCTGAGGTGGGCACTCATAGCCCCTGTGCCAGTTAATCTTCATTGTGGACTTGTTTGGAGCAAGAGACTCCTGGAGAGGTGGTTGGATAATGTGATGCTATGCTCATCAGTGGATTAAGCAACTGGAAGTCACAGCAGGATGTGTGATTAGGAGGTGAGGCCCAGCTGGAGTAGGAGGGTCACTGGGGAGGTATCATTGGAAGATACATCTCTCACTGGCATTCTTCCCCTACTCAGCTTCCTGGTCAAAATGTAGTAAGCAGCTTCACTGTCCCACGCCCTTCTGCCATGATGTTTCTGCTTTGGAATGAGGCAGGCATGGACTGAAACCTTGGAAACTATAAACCAAAATAAGTATCTCCCACTTTAAGTTGTGGGTATTGGGTATTTCGTCCCAGCAATGAGAAAGCAGACCAACATAGTCCCATTTTAAAGAAAGTAGGCTGAATGTCAAGAGAATGTGTCTAAGGTTATGTGCTAGGATTTAGCCAATTAGGTGGATTGGTTAGTCTTAATGGAAGAGCCTGCACTGAAGGATATTTGGTATTTTAATGATATATGCTTTTGTTGTCTTCTTCTTGAAAGGAATTCAGGAGAATAGGGATTTATTTTGGCTTATGATTTTGCAGATCCAAAGTCAAGAGGCCATATATGATGATGGCCTTTTTATTGCCAGGATCCTGAGAGGGCCCAGGGGACCACGTGTCCAGAGATAGGGAAGCATACATGTCTGTCTATATCTCTTTGGTCTCCTTATAACATTACGAGGGTCAATTGTGGGACTATACCGTAATACCTCATCTAATCCTAATTGCATCCAGAAGATCCCACCTCTAAATATAGTTATATAGAGAGTTTCTACCTTCTTATTGTTTCCTGATAATGATAAAATTTCAACCCATCAATCCTTGGTTGAAACAGAGACCACCACAGGGCCAAAGGCAAGTGTACTCCTGTACCTTTAATCTGTCATTCATTAAAACTATGATTTGTGGGTTTTTTTTTCTTTTCTTTTTTTTTTTCCTGAGGCAGTTAGGGACTTAATCTTCCTTTGTTAAAAAAAAAAAATAGTGACTCTTCACCTGAGCCTACAGATTCCAATGGGTAACTAGAAGCAGAACAGAGCTTGACCTTCATTTTGTATCTGTGTCCTTTGTGTCTTAAAACTTTGGTTCTGATCCTTGCTCAGCTCTGCATATAGCATGTTAATCATTTAGGGAGTGTCTGTCTAAAACCTGGCAATACAAGGTCGATTAGCCCTGAATTTACATAACCTATCTCATCTTCCTAAATGACTAAGGACACTAAGATAACAGATTTACAAGGGCATTCAAAATGGGCTTCAGAAATTCTAGTTATTGCCCTAAACCTACAGTCGTCTTGGATTCCAGCAGAGCCACTATAAAACTGCAAATGCCACAGGCAGAAACGGTCACACCAAGGAGAGTAATTAAGCTATGAGGACATCTCTAAAGCCACCGTGTGAAACCAGAACTGAAATAATGATGAACCAGACCCAGCCCTCCTCAGCCCCTCCGTGAAACCTGGCCTTGTTCCTTTGTCAATCGGATAGTCTGATCTCCATTAGATCCATGTCCCCTTTGCTCCTCAAGTTGAAACCCCCTCTCATTTCTCTTATTTTTTAACTCTACCTAATAAATCTGCCCATTTCTCTCACTGATTCATTGTGAGATGTATTTCTATGGTAAAATGTCAAGAGCTTACCTGTGCAGACCTGAGGTCCCCATCTCCTTTTTAGGTGAACTCCCTTGGATCCTATCTGGTGATAAACCATGCTAGGAAGGGCTTCCAACTCTTCCTTCTGCTCCTGGGCAGAAAGCTGTACCCTCAGTGAGAAATGAGGTCCTCCACGGAGGGACACACTCCCTGCTTCTTTATTGAATCCAATCATTTACATCTCATTGAACCCAATCAAATTAGCCACTTAGCACTTTAAAATGGCAAAAGAGGGATTGTGTCAAGCAGTGTTAATTCAATAGAGAGGGGCTGCCTGATAGCACCACTGTGTCAGAAAATTCTGACAGCTGGTTTCAAAGGTGGAAGGGATGGCCTCTCCATCTACCGTAATCAGGACAGCCTGTGTCACATGCTGTGCTGCATGCCTTGCCTTGGCAGAGGAAGAGAAAGGGAAGTAGTGGTGTAACACTGTCATCGGGGTCAAAAGTCCAGCATCCTGATACTCCAGCCACACCAAATGGGGAGAGGAGTTCTGCTAGAAAGAAAATCAGGTTCATTCAAGTTTTGTCCTAAAGGAGATAAAGGGATAGCTCCTCCAAGTTCTGTCTCCAAGGCCCAGGGGTATGAAGAGGTTTTATGGGGAGGGGACAAGGCAGTGAGGCTGCAGGTACGGTATGGAGGGTCCACCATGAGGACCGCTGGGTAACTACAGCAGAGTGTTACCAAGTCCACTTGAGTTCTGTGACTCTAAGGAAAAGTTCAAGACATTCAGATGAGGCTGCTTCTCAGAATTTAGGCTTCAGGATTCAGAGGAGCCTTCTCCTCAGAGTTTAGTATGCCAGTAAGAGGGAGAGAGTTTCAAAGGATTATTAAGAAAGGAGGGTGAAAGTAATCCTGATAAGGACCCCTTCCAGAAGGGACAGCTCTCTTCCTCTATTTTGGAGAAGAACTCTAATTTCAAAGTAATTCTAATTTCAATCTAATTAGTAATTAGATTGATGGGTAAAGGATTGAGTCTTGGGCTCAGACAGACTTCCTAGCTGTGTAACTTAGGGCAAGTTCTTTGTTCAGATTCTTAGGGTTTTATTCATTAAATGGAGGATGATGGTATTTACCATGGAGAGATAAACTCATTTCTTTTCTATCCTCTTTTATTCCTTTTTACATCAGAAAGAAAGGCTCTGTTTGGTGGTAGGCTACCTAGTACCAAAAACTCTCTTTGGATATTTTGTGAGAATAGACATTAGGATATGACCAAGAGTTGAAATCAACGAGGATCACATTTGTGTCCCCTTTGCCATTCTTCCTAGCTTTGTGATCTTAGATAAAATGACTTGGTCATCCTATGTATCAGTTCCTCATATGTAAAATAAAAATAATAGTAGTTTTCACCTCATAAATTTGCAGTTGAGCGTGAGTTCATGAACCAAAAGGTATAGGAATTGGTAAACAATCAACATAAGCTCGTGTTGTTATTTTATTTGTTTCAGCCTCTTCTCTGCCACTGCTTCCAGATGCTGGTGCCCCAGGTTTTTCTACCAGTGAGAACAATTTAAGCTTCCTGATTTTACCTGGTTTGTTTTGCTTCAGAGTTTTTGCACATATAGCTCTTCTGACTGGCACATAATTAGACTCCTACCTGGCTAACTCTTATTCATCTTCCGGGCCTCAGCAGATGTATTTCTTCTTCCAGGAAGCTTGTACTCACTTATATTCTCCTTCTCTGTGGTTCTTCCCAGTGGAAATGTTTCAGAATTTTACTCCTCTCCTGGGACTGAAAGCTTCATGAAGCGTAAGATTTATGACTCTCAACGACCTTCTTTGTTACTGTAGCCCAGTTCGGAGTGCGGAATCAGATGATTGGTGG
This sequence comes from Tympanoctomys barrerae, assembly GCA_002564285.1. Lineage (NCBI taxonomy): Eukaryota > Metazoa > Chordata > Mammalia > Rodentia > Octodontidae > Tympanoctomys > Tympanoctomys barrerae. Next base: position 28,076 of record NDGN011337109.1, on the reverse strand, counting down.
AAAATTCTGGGGCCTGTGACAACTCTAGGTATTTTACATGCATTGGCCCATTTAATCATCATACCTTTGTGAGGTAAATTTTATCTTATTATCTGTAGGTTTTAAAAAATACATAAGTGATGTACAATAAACTGCCCATGTTTGAAGTACAAAATGTGATGTTCTAACTTGTACCTCCTTGAGAAAACAAAACCATAATGGAGGCAGTGACCATATTATCGCTATAAACAGTCCCTTGTGTCCTTTGTAATCCTTCCTTTCCATCTCTCCTTGCTACCCTGCTTTCTACCATTGTGAAAATATTTTCATTTTCTATAATTTTACAAATACAATCATACAACATGTATGCTTTGGCCATGTGATTTCCATAACATAATTGTTTTGTTGTATGTATTAGGGTTCATTTTTTTCCTTATGTGTATTTTAATGTGGATATACCACAATCTGTTTATCTGTTCACCGGGTGGTATTTGGTTTGCTTCAATTTTAGACTATTACAAATGAAGCTTCTATGGACATAGACTTGATTTTTACTTCATTTATAGATTGGGAAACTGAGGCAGGGAGTGTGACAATTGCTTTAGGTGAATTGGAAGAGCTTTATGCAGAGTTGGGTACTGAATGAAAGTTTCAAACATAAACAAAAGTAGAGAAAATAGGACAATACAACCATGGATCCATAATCCAGTGCCAGCAATTATTAACCCTGGACCAATATTCTTTCTATATTTTCAATATTTTTGCTGGAATACTTTAAAGCATATATCAGACATAACGTGATATTTATAAATATGTCATTTATAAATATGTCAGTTTGTATCTCTCACTTATGTGAACATGTAAAAAAACTGCTTGGGAAATTTGAAATCTACCCAAAAGCAGAAACGATAATACAATAACACCTTGTACTTGTCAACTTCAACAGGTATCAACTTCTGGGTGGTCTGGGCACTTTAGACTCTCACACATTATCTTTCTCCTCTCCCAGCTATCTTGAAGAAATCGTGGGCAAATATTATATTATAATTTTATCTGGAAATGTTTCCTTATGCTTTTATAAAAGAAATTTAAGGAAAACATAGCCACAGTACCATTATCACACCTCAATATTTTGTAGTCATTTCCTTCCATCATCAAATATTCATTCGACATTCAGGTGTCCCCCACTGCCTCCTATTGCTTTATTTTCTCCTCTTCTCTTCTCTCCCTCCCTCTCACTCTCTTTTACAATTTATTTGAATCAGAATACAAGCAAGGACCATATGTTACAATTCTTTGTGATGTCTCTAACGTCTGTTTTAACCTGTAGATTCTCTCTGTGTCTGTCTTTCTTTTTTCCCTTGCATTTCATTTATTGGAGAAACTAGGCCACCAAGACTATATTGTACATACCACTCATGGCATTGTTCCTCTTACAAAATTAACAGTGATCCTTAATATCATCCAGTATCCATCTGCAGCCAGACTTCCTTGAATGTGTTGAGTGTGTCTTTAGGTTCTCGTTCCTAACCATGTCCATGTGGGTCCCTCACTGCATTGACACGATGCTTCTGAGATCTCATCTTCCCTGCTGGGGAAGCCATAGTTGGGTCCTGCGGGATGCTCCTGGGCCTGGATCTTAAAGCCTGTGCTGGAAATGAATGGGCTTCCTTGCTCTTAGCTGATCCCTTTCCTGGTCAGGACTTTATAAATAGTAGTTAGATGAATGAACAAGTGAATGAATATCTAGGAGGAAGAAGTTAAGAGCAAAGGGTCCTACAACTCTGGGAATGCAAAACTAATTTTTTTTTCTTTAAACCAGATGACTGATGTGTGTGTGTGTGTGTGTGTGTGTGTGTATATCATGCAGCAAAATGGAATCTTACACTGAAATATGAAAAAATACAATCATGACAGCTAGACATTTTAGTTCCCAAGCTCTGATTCCACCTTGTCTGGCTCAGGACACTGACCTTGCTACTTCAGAGCAGCATGGTGGCACACACCTGTCATCCCAGCTGTCTGGGGGGCTGGGGTAAAAAGATCTCAAGTTCAAGCCCAGCCCGGACAGCTTAGTGAGTCAATAAGATCCTGTCTCAAAATTTTATAGTGAAATAAAAATAATAGGTTGATGATGTAGCTCAGTACCCATGTACTGGATTCAATCCTCCAGTACAGCAAAAGGAGGAGGAGGAGGAGGGGGATAGGGAGGAGGAAGAAGAGGAGGAGGAGAGGGGGAGGAGGAGGGGAGGGAGGGGGAAGAGGAGGAGGGGGAGGGGGAGAAAAAGGGGGGGGAGGGAGAGGAGAGGAAGAGGGGGAGGGGGAGGAGGAGAAACTAGATGGCTTTGGCCATTTTAGCCTTTATACCTTGGTTCCTTTTTCCATGGAAGAGGATTTAGAATGGTACCTTCCTCTTGGGTTTTGGTAAGGATGCATTGATTCATGCAAAGTGCTTGGAACTTTGCCTGGTATGTTGTGAATTCTCAGCAAATGTTGGCTCCAATTGTGATAATTAATGTTACCAAAAGGAAGGCTGATAGACCTGGCAGGGCCTGTGGTCTCCTCCAAAGCTCCACGGAGCTCCAGGCTAAGCTCTGGCCTCAGGATGTTCCAGGACTTCTCCTTTTGCTCTTATTTTATCTGTGGTCATTTCAGCTACCAGACCCCCAATCTGTCATTTTTCAGTAGTCTTAGTGGTCACTACATGGGCAGAGAAGCAAGCAATCACACTTCTTGGAATGCCCTGAGTGAGAAAATACCTGCTCCCTGCCAGCCCTCTTCACAGTCTCCAGGGACTGTCCTGAAAGCACGAGAAGACCCAGTGCCAATGTCACATTTGAAAACCCAAACCTTGAAACCTATCTCTTGCAACTTGGCTGGCAAAACCAAGGACATCTGTTAGAAGCAATTAAGAAATGACAGCCCGGCAAAGGAAAACATGCTGTTGATTGGGCTTCTGTGTGCTATTAAATATTCACGTTCCACTGACAAGGCATCATAACAAATGGGGAGGGAATCTTGTCCCTTAATCTGGAAGCATAAAGAAAAAGGGCCATCAGATACCCAGAGCCTTTTTCTTAATAGTGAAATGGCTCTGTGCTCTGCTAAATTTTATGTTTATGCTTGAATTGCTCCCATTTTACAGATGAGGAAAATGAGGCTGAAAGTAATTAAGACAGATGTCCAAGATTTCCACAAGGTTAGGGCTGCGATTTGAACCCAGTCCTGTTCTGAGCTTTTAGCCAGGCCCTTTTAGCATCCTCTTGGGCAGGAAATACCCATTTTATAGTAGGCTTTGCTTGTCAAAGACCCAAGTGCTTGCTCAGGGGGACTAGAAACCATTGTTTTCTCCCCAGGATGGGGCATGCTTATGTCTCTCAAAATGCTTTTATTCCAAAGATAAGCTCTATACACAGCAAACCAGGTCAGCAGACCTATAGAGGAAGAAACCTATGCCCTTGCAATGATTAATATTTCAAGATATTCCCATAAACAGAAGGTTTTTTTTTTATACATTTATATGCATACTTAGATGCAAGTTGTGTGTGTGTTATGCAAACTTGAGATAGATGCTTCGGTTTTATTCATTATTTTATTTTTATTTGTGGTGCTGAAGGTTGAACCTGAGGCCTTGCACATTCTAGGGTAGTGCTGTATCCTGAGCTATACTCTCAGCCCCTATACTCTTGTTTTAAATTCCTCTTTCTTTGTACCCAACTGCCTTATAGCTTGCTACCCTGAACTTATAGATCCGACCTCCCTTAGCCCAGCCATGATTTCCATTTCCTTCTTAATCTCTAACCCTTGATTTTCAGCCTGGAAAATAGTGAGAGAGAGAGAGAGAGAGAGAGAGAGAGAGAGAGAGAGAGAG
>NDGN011337109.1:11376-24208 GCA_002564285.1 Tympanoctomys barrerae | reverse complement strand
AGAGAGAGACAGAGAGACAGAGACAGAGAGACAGAGAGAGACAGACAGAGAGAGACAGAGAGAGAGAGACAGAGAGAGACAAAGACAGAGAGACATAGACAGAGAGAGAGACAGAGACAGACAAAGAGAGAGACAGAGACAGAGAGAGACAGAGGAATACACACATACTTGAGCACTTCTGTAGTACCAGTGCAAGTTTTGTGTCTTTGATTAATTGTTTGGCAGTATTTAAGCAGTGCAGTGGAATTTTGCCCAGGATGGTAATCCAGAAAAATATGTATTTACTTGAACGTGGTGCCCGAGAAAATCATTGCTTTGCATTTGTGGGCAGGCAGTGCCTGAAGACCCTAGTCACCAGTGGCCTGTAAGTGGAGTGGGCTTCTGTGAGTGGGTAGGCACTATCTCCTCACCTGCATCTCCTCTGTCAAATCCTTTAGCATTTTAAAGTTACAAACAAATGGTTTTAAGCTGGATTTGTTAAAGAAAAAGGAATTATATGACAGGAAAGAAAGGCACACCTCCATCTCTGGGTATGGTCAGCATATAGGAGACCAGGGTGATACTGACAGCGCTGAAGCCTGGAGTACTGGCTCAGGCTGCACCATGGAGCCCCCTGGACTCCTTTCTCTGTCTCATGCCATGTGCTAATCTGGTCACCTGTCCCTTTGTGAGGAAGGTGGAAATATGTCCACCTCCAAGGCCACCATCCAGGCTTGAGCCACATGTGCTCCTACCTGGAGTATTGCAACATCCTCTTGGCTGATCTCTTGCTTCCTTGCAGAGGGTTGCTGGAAGGCGCAGGAGTAGCGTGTTGCTCTTCTGCTGGTTCCTGACCCAGAGGGCTTGAGAAGACATTGAAAGCCACTTAGGATGTGCTTCACTGTCACCTCCAACCTCGCCCCTGCTGCTTTTCCTCGCCCTCACTCACCTCCCACCACACTGGTCTTTCTGTTCCTTGAATTTATCTGTAGCCAGGCTCCTACCATAGGATCTTTGCACCTGCTGTTCTTTCCTCCTCTACCAGTGTTTCCTCAGCTACCTCTATATTACTGTACTTCACTTCTGTTAGCATTTTATTCAAGAGGCCCATGTACCACTTTCTCGCCCCTTATCTCAAATTTTAATTCTTTGCTTTCAACACTTCCTGTTTATATTTCGTCCTTTATTATTTTCACTGTAGCACTTACCTTGATCTTTTATGGTTGGGATCTAAAATGTCCCTCCAGAGACCATGTGTTGTGGCTTGGCTACCAGCTGATGGGAATTTGGAGAGTGACTGAGTCATGAGACTTTATCAGTGGGTTGGACCCAAGTGGACTTCTAACTTGATGGCATATTGGCAGGTGCTGGAAACTTAGTGGGGCCTAGTTGAAAGGTGTGATATTGGGGACTACATTTTATCCCCAACCCCTTCCTCTCTGGCTCTTGCTGTCTTCCTCTCTGCCTTCTGGCTGCCCTGCAGTAAGCAGCTTTTCCCTGCCACGTGTCCCTGCCCCTGTGTCATCCTGCCTTGCCTTGTTCCTAACAATAGAGCCAGCTGGCCATGAACAGATGCCTCTGGAGCCAAAGTAAACCTTTCTTCTCCCAAGGTGATTCCTCAGGTATCTTGTCACAGTAATGGAAAGTGAGCTAGCACACTGTCTAACACACTATACCACTTATTTATCTTAACTTTCTTATTTACTGATTGTCCCTTGCTCTCCCTGTCCTCCTAGCACTAAGCCAGGAAACCTGGACTGCTTTCTTGTCATTCAACTCTCTGTTCCCCACACCTGAAACTGTGTTTAATAAATATTTAAATGAGTTTGTATTTTTCAGGTAGTCTATACAAATCCACTGTTCTATACAGATGAATCAAATATTGATAATGGGGCATATTTATTTATTACATGTGGTCATTGACAGTAACCTCCCTTGTACGGGGACCACAGTAGCCATTCTGGTCACTGAATTCTAGTTTGTGACTGTGCTTGGGGACTAAAACCAGTAGCTTCTAAGAAAATCACTACAGGAGAAGGGCACTTAAATGCAAGTAGAGAAACCATCATCTCCCCAGTACACGAAGGCTGTGGGGCAGGGGAAAACTCGCGTGTCCCTACATGCTGGTGCTACCAGTGTGTAGGGGCATGTTGATCTATAGAGGCTTTGGCTTCAGACTCTGGGTTCAAGCTCTGAAGAAACTGGGGCATAGTGATGTCTCTAAACCTCAGATTCTCTATCAGAAAAACAGGGATAATGACAAATAGTGCCTACCACAGTGAGACTTCAAAGATTCAGAGAAATAAGTTAGGTAGAAAAGGGAGTAGGGGAGCGGCACACAGAAGGGCCGTCTGAATGTGAGGCACAGTTGTCAGCTAGAGAAAGAGGGATCCATCCCTGATGTCACTGAGGCAAGAACCAAGCAAACTGTCCAGGCTTGGGGTGTGATTTTGGGAGTCCCATGTGTCGAGAACTGCAGAAAGGGAGCTACTATGGTTCAGAGATTGAAGCCTCCAAAGTTTGAGTCACCCTCTCCTCAGCTCTGGCTGTGAGCAGAGGATGGATTTTGGGGTGTTGGCTCAGATAGCACCTCCTTTCTTTGAGACCTGCTGCTTTCTGTTTCCCATGGGACATTCCTCTAGGTAGGTTCCCATTGCGTGACACTGTCCTTAGGCTGAAGGTAATTACACTTCACTCAGACAAGAACTATCAGACCTTGTTTCTTGTGAGTTACAGGAGGGACTCACTTCTGTTGCATTTGAGCTGGGAGGACAGGTGATTTTAGGAACTGTGGAACAGTTGTGCTAGGCTGTGTGCACTGAGAACTATGTCTGAGAAGGAGGAAGGTAGAGGGAGCGCTGCCATCTCATGGTGCAGACGTCCGCTGTGTCTCTCTTGTCCTTATGTTTTAAGAATTCCTCCTCCGATTATCTAGGTAGAGCGACTAAACTACTTAAGGTCACTGAAGACCCAGAGGCCAAATTCAGGTTTTCCAGCTCATGGCCAGCTGTGCTTAGTGGTTTGGAAATTGAATCGGAGCAAGTTGCAAGGAAGCTGGGACATGCTAGCAGGAACTAGGGCTCGTTGGAGAAAACACAGATACCTGGCCTGGGGCAGGCAGTGCACACGATGAACCTGGAGTGACTTGCCGTACTAGGAAGGCAGGGAGCTATTCAGGACCACTGGGCCCATCAAGGGCACTCAGAGGCCTCTTTATGGGGACCTTAGATGGAACAACTTGAGCAGCAACAAGAACATAACTGTCATGGACTGATAATATATCTAAAATGTTAGAATTCAGGGGTTTATGATGGCACTAACCAATCTCACCCAGGGCCCCTTTGGGAGATGCTTGTTTATTAATGTTTGTATTTAAAATTGCTCCATAAAGTGAGAAAAGCATTTATTCTACTTTGTCTACACAAACTACTTGTCAAGATAACCCAACAGTGGACATGTATACTAATCTTTATAGGTATTCTACTTAATAAATGAATAAGGATTAAGAGAATTTTGTCATTTTTAATGATGAAATGAAATAAGGATTTAGGAAATGACTGACAATGGTTGCTGATATCCAACAAAAGAAACAAATAGATGCTGTGGCTTTCTGTTAGGTGTGCACTTCTGAACAGTTAACACAGAACAACTTTTAGATCTAAAACAGAGGAGGTAGAGGAGAACATTAAATCAAGCTATGGGGACAGAATTCATAACTCAGACTGTAAGAAACTGTGAAGAACCTGGTTGCCTTTCCCCTCCCTCCACTACAGTGCTAAACAATAAGCTCAGGGCTTTACACATGCTAGGCAAGGGCTCTACCACAGAGCTATCCCCATCCCTACTTTCATTTTTGAAATGTTTTTCCATATATCTAAAGTGTAGAGTATGATGTTTGGATATACACAGTGAACAGATTATTATAGTCAAATTAACAAAGCTATCCATCACATAGCATTTAGTCTTTTAGCAACAATCCTGAGTACAGAACAATGCCATTAATGGTGTCTTCAGCCTGCGTATCTGCTGCTTCACATCCCTTGATCTACATCTTCCCCTTTCTTCTCCTCCCTCCTGAGCATGAGAACCTCAAATAAATAAATTTCAAGGAGGAGAAAAGATAAAGGGATGGAGGAAGGATGGAGTCTATCATTAAAAGAGACTTATTAACCAAGGACAAGGTATGGGTCTTAGTCCAGAATCTAGCAAATAAAATAAAAATACTTGCGAGATAATTTGATGAATTTGTACACTGACAATATTTAATGACTTTAAGGAATTACTTTTATTTTTTAAAATATAGTAACGATTTTGTGCCTATAATTTTATGGTGAGATATATGTATATATCTATGCTTGTATCATATGGTTATATACACATGCACACATTTATACACACGCATGCGTACACAGAGAAAGCAAGAAAGAGAGAAAAGGTGAGAAATTATATGTATCTCAGTGAGGGGCACTTTTGCTCCCTCAAAAACTTCAGTTGTTACCATGGAGAATGAGCAGAAGCCACTGACATCCAGTGGGTAGGTTCAGGATGCTGCAGTGTGTAGGGCAGAAAATACTACAACGGTAAATCATCTGGCCCCACACATCAGCAGTGTCAAGACTGAGAAACGCTGTTCTAGAGACTCATGTTGCATAGCTATGGATCAACTTACAGGATAGTGGTATTTGCTTCAAAACATTTTGGGTCCTTGGGCTAAGTGGGTGGCAAGATAAGATGAACAAGAGGGTCCTTGAGGATTTCATTTGGTGCAGGGCTGCATTAAACCACATAACTCTATGTGGGTGTGTGTATTCTGTCAGCACTCCGTAGCCACAGGCTATCTGTCCCTGCAGGTTCAAGCAACTGGTGATCAGATGTTTGGGAAAAAAATGTGCCTGTACTCAACACACACACATACACACACACACACACACCTTTTTCCTTGTCATTATTCTCTAATCAACACAATACAACAGTGATTTACGTACAACTGACATGGGAATGGGAAAAAGATTAAGCAATATATATTATACACGGGTACAAATTCCCTATGATGAATGTTATTGTTATGTGTATCTAAAATGTACCAATACAATAAAAAACTTTTGAAGAATTATATAAACAACCTAGATGTGATTTAAGATATATGGGAAGATGCTTGTGAATTATTTGCAAATACTACATTTTATACAGGGAACCTGAATATCACTGGTAGATTTGGGCATCTATAAGGATCCTGGAACTGATGAGGATACTAAGGGGCAACTGTGTTCAAAAATTTCCATGACAACAGCTTACAAACAGGATGTAGGCTTTATGGAGACGGCATTTGAGTAGCAGCCCATATCCACGTGGCAGGGCACAAGCTGTGATGTTTGGTTCTCTGTGGTAGCAGCATTGGTATCCTTGCCAAGTTTGGCCTGCAGCCTGGCTTAGATTGTTATTCTGGTTGAATATGGTCTCTAGAGCCTGACTGTTTTTTTCATCCCCCCTTTTTTTTGTATTTTAATATAGGGTCTACAGGGCCTACAGGGTCTTGTAGTGATCCGCCTGTGTTCAGCCTCCCGAGCTGGGATTACAGGCATGCACCACCACACCCAGTCTTAAATGCCATCTCAGTGCACCCTGCGGGCAGGGTTGGCACAGCGCATGGGGGATCAAACCCCCGGCCCGTGCGTCTGCCTAAGCAGGTACTTTAATCCACTGAGATATTTGGCTAGCCTTCATCCTGTTTTGTGGGCTTCTTGGCAAGTCTATGAACCTTCTGGTAAGCTTTCAATACATTTCTTTTCTGTTAAAATCATCCAGAGTCAGCTTCTTGCAGCCCATAATTCTGACTGAGAGAAGAAGGAACAAAGCGTAGGGACTGAGTGGTGTGGACCTGACAGAGAGGAGAGGAGGAAGAGGAGGGGGAGGGCCTGTCTTGTGGTTTCTGTTTGCCTTATTCTTAGTCGCCATCCTTCTTGAGGCTGGAGTCTGACTCCCAGCCTTGGCTTCCATGAGACGCATCTGTACTTTTTTCTAATGGGTGATCAACTATTTCTGTCTGAGCATGCAAGGGATATGCAGTTACTCAGGGCCCAAGAATCTCAGTGTGGACCCTTTGTTATGCACTTAGCAGGCCCCCTTCCTGCCATGTTGGCTTTTGTTCACCTCAGTGAAAATGTTCCATAGATATTCCTTTAATGAATATATGGTTATAATTTGGCTTCAGACAAGGAACAAATAGGCTGTTCATGCCAGACAAGGTATTCTGGTCTTCTTGGCACTTATAATAATTATTGTAGTACAATATATTACTAATGAAATTGTATAACTCCTATACCTTCATTTTTGTAAATATGTCCATCTCTGGTGAGTTTTTCCACTATGTGTCAGTCTCTTTCAATGCTACAAAGTCTAAGACCTGGGTTTATAAACACAGTAACCTCCTATTGGGAATGCCTCCTATTCCCCCCAAATAAGAGTGAGCCAGGGCAAAGATACACTGAAGGGGGCTGCCATTCTTTTAGTTTTCAAGGTTATTTTCTGGATAGGTTTTATTTTCAGGAAAACCAGGTAAATAGGGTGGAACCCACAAAGATAAATTTCTTTCAGGGACAGTTCATCTTTCTGTCTGGCTGACAGTCCTGTATTGATAGATATGACCTGTTCAGACTTTCTTGACTAGTATAGCAAATAAAAAATTATTTACAAGCAAGGTAGACTAAGATTTAAGAGAAGAAAGTTTGAGTCAAATGGCCTCTTGCTGGTGTGCTACCTCAGGCCAAGTCATTTAGCTTCTCAGGGTCTTGAAGCTTTCTCAGCAGTAAAGTGGACTATCTTAAGGACAAAGTGAAAAAAAATACACAAATTGTATACATGCCTTAGTACCCTCTTACCCAGAGTCTCACTTTCTGTGGTTTCAGTTATGTGAGCTAAGCAGGCCCTGAAAATATTAAGTGGAAAGATCTGAAAATAAACAATTTCTAAGTTTTAAGTAAGTTTTATTACAATGTATCATTATAATTGTTCAATTTTATTAGTACTGATTGTTTATTACTGTACCTAATTTGTACATTAAACTTTATCACAGGTGTGATAGGAAAAACCAGCACAAATTAAAGCAATTTATTGCAGTAGAAGGCACAGTGTCATTAACCTATCTCAAAGTACCCTCTCTTGCTTTGAACACACTCATCTCATATTCTTGCCATTTTCTGAAACAATGCTGGAATGAATCTCTCCTTTTTTTTTTCTTTTTGTGGTACCAGAGATCAAACTCAGGATCTTGACCTTGCATTTGCCAGGCAGACAATTAAGCCACAGAGCTATCGCCCCAGTCCTGGAAACCCTCTTTCTTGAGTGTCTTTAATTGTGCTGTTTTGGCTGTCCTGATATTCTGAACTGATTCAAACACTGACCTCTCATAGTCATTTTGACTTTGGGGAAAAGCCAAAGTACATGGTGTTGGATCTGGTGAATAAGATGAATGAAGGCACACTATAATTTTTTATGAGTCTATCTTTCAAATTGGATGACATTTGGTAGCAGTATTCATAGTATTTTTGACCACCTTAGAGAGAAACTCATGAAAGAAGACTTCCAGAACTGTTTTAGAAAGTGGCAAGAATAATGAGAAAAGTATGATTGAAATGAGAGGAAGTATTGTGAAAGGGATTAATGACAACGTGTCTTTTACTGTAATTATTTTCAAAATTTAGAGATACCCTGCTTTTGATCATGCCTTGAACATAAGGTTTGGTATTGTCCACTGGGGTCTTGGTATATGGCCCCAATGGATAAACATACACACACAGGCTCACGCATACACGCACACCACAGGAGCTGCAGACAGGGGGAGCTCTCTCTATAACACTATTACCCAACACTTCAGTTATTGCCGTCACAGGAAGATTCCTGTGGCTCATGGCCACCAACCTGGGGGGTGGGCATGATTCTTCCCACTTCACAGATGATGAATCTCTGGCTCGCAGAGGTGAAGCGCATCTCCAGAAGACGTGATGTTGGCAAATGATGCTGCGGGGACCCAGAACTAAGTCTGTCTCATGGCTACTCCCACTTTCCCCTAAAGCTCTGATGTCTATGTTATCTCGGACTCTCTAGTTCATCCTTCTGTCCTTGCCAGGGGACAAGAAAAAAATGAGGAAGCACTTCCCTTTGGAGAAGGAACAGTCAGGAAACAAAGGGACACATTTGAAAGATTATGTATTTAATGTTTATGCCTCTGCTTCTGTCCTTCAAGTTCAGTTCAGCCTCTGACTGTTGAAGCTGGCAATTTATGAGGATCTTGGGCAAGTAACTGTGTGAAACTTCCCGGAGGCTCTAGATGTGGCAGGCGATTCATTTTATAGACTGGGGCTTTCAGGGTAAAATACTTTCCTAATATTTTTCCCCTTATGCTCATGCTTTTCCCAAAGGGCAACAAATGGCAGCCATTTACCAAGAAAATGCTGTGCATGGTCTTGAATGGGACCATTCTTCTGCCTGGAGTCACTGTCTAAGGGAAAGGGAAATGATTACCACTCTCCAACTTCAATCCAGAGACTGAATCTTTAAAATACCACTGGTCTTTCCAAAGCTGTGTCTTTCTGGGCCTCTTTCCTTTTGCTTCTGTGGCCAGTGCAAAGAAAAAAAATCATTTTATTCCCTGTTAGTCATCTAGAGTAAGTTCTGGAAGAACAAGGAAGAGGAGGAGGAAGATCAGGAGGAGGGGGAGGGTGTGGAAGAAGGAGGGGGAAGGGAACAAAGAGGGAGGGGAGAAAAAGAAGGAGCTGTTGCTCTCAATAGAGATCAGGATGGTGCGAGACATATACTTGGTCTTGGAGGTTAAGGAAGGAGGATCACAAGTTTGAGCCCAGTTTGGACAACCTTGTGACTTAGTGAAACACCCTATCTCAAAGAACACAAACAAAGGCAGATCTTGGGGTATATCTCTGTGGCAAAGACTTGAGTTCAATTCCTAGTGCTGAAAAAGATGTGCTTGGAAAAGTAGAAAGTTGGCTAAGTTGATATTGACAAGGAGATTTAGAACCAAGGATTAGATTCCTCTCTTTCCACAGCCAGTTGGAGTAACTGGTGCCTGCTGGATCCTGTGTGGTACATCTTATCTGCCTTCATTCTCCATCTACTTTTGAGGAATGCTTAATTAGAAGGCTCCCTGTAGTGATGGGTCAGTTGATCCTTGGAGGCATGGGTGAACCTGCTGATGGCGCTATGGCTGGGCTAGTGACCCAGGAAAAGGACATCCCAGGCCTGGGAAAGAGTGCAATGGGGTAGTGAGAAATAACTTGAGATTGAGTGTGGCTGGAGAGCCTGGTGCATGTACCTGCAGAAGGTGATGTTGGGAAAGACTTTGGAAGGGTCTGACCATGAAGATAGTAGGAGCTCCTGAGGGATTCCCAAGCTGGAAAGTGACATAATTTTAGAGGTTGACCTAAAGGAGGAGCCACGTGTAGAGGGGTAGTCAGAGAAGACCTTGTCTCAGAGACCTTGGCGGATGATGCTGGGGAGTTGAAGGAGAGGGCATAAAGATCTGTGTCCTCAAGGAGAACACAGAGCCAGGTGAAAGAGGGAGCCTGCTTCAGGGAGAGGATGTGGTCATGACAGCACATGCCATGCCTGGCACAACCCATGCCCAGGAGGCACAGTGTTGACCCTCATGTGCAGGGAGCAGAACCTGCAGAGTCCTCCAGTTCTACTTTGGCCAGTGTACAAGAGAATGAATTTGTGGCCTAGACTCTTGCTTTATTTTCAAGAGTTGCTTTTCTTTTCCCAAGGTGTGTGTGTGTGTGTGTGTGTGTGTGTGTGTGTGTGTGTGTGTACAGGAATATAAAAGGACAATATCATGGTCACATAGAGGGAGAGAAATTTTTTAATTGTGAGGTGAGTGTCCCTTGTTACACCAAATCACCAGCCTCTAGAAATTATCTTATCACAGTCTTCTTTTAGCCAGGCCTGAATTTGGGTCAAGTCCTGCCACTTCACTCTGTGGCATGGAGCAGATCATTTCATCTTCATAGGTCTTAGTTTCTTTTCTGAAAAATGGGGTTTATTATAGCACCTTTTCCCTGGGGTTGTGATGAGGATGAGGTAATTCCTATTTATATCCCATCATGCACTGCAGGATGATGTTCTTGGTGAAGATAGATCCTGTCTATCACAGTTGTCAAATAAAATTATATCACCTAGTGAAGTAGTTGCTGCCTTAGTTTGTGTTACTCTGTGATTTTTTGTGATGATGAAATTACTTAATGATGCATTTCTCAAAGTGCATCTCTGTCTGTTAGGTGTATTTATCACAGACCCTAGGAACAGAGAAATGCAAAATGAACACTACTATTGTTTTTTGTTTTGTTGTTCCTGACCTTATTCTCAGATATGATTCTGCTAGTTCATACCTGACACAATCTTAACATTTGGGAGCTCTTTTCTAATTCTACATAGTTTTCAATAAACACAGGCAAGCCCACAGAAATGGCCAAACAGGCTGTTGTTTGGAGCTGAGACGCAATACCTGATATCCACAATTTAAAGAAGGCAGAGTTTATTTTGGCTCACAGTTTGCAGAGGTTTCAGTCCATAATGGTTGGCTCCAAGGCAGGGGGCATGGCAGAGGGGAGCTCATGATGTGCAGCCCGGAAGCAGGGAGAGATTAAGGGAAGGAGGAGGGAAATAAGCCCTTCCAGGTCAGGCCCCCAGAGACTGTGACTCATCTCCTCAGGCCAGGCTTCACCTCCCAATATCACATGTAACTATAAATTTATCAGTAGATGAATCCACTGAAGAGTGATCTGGCCCCCACTCCAAAGCCCTACCTGTGAGCACAGAAGGCTTTGTGGGAACATCTGAACATAAACTATAGCAGGCCATCCTTAGTGATTCAGAACATTGGTCCCTAAGAGTGGTCGAAAACCTATTGGAGAGCAGGAATACTCTCCTCTACTGTCAGAGAAACCTACAGCTCAATTTCCCTTCAAGGATGATGAATCACAACAGCCACTGATGTTGCAATCAGTAGAGCAGAAGCTTGGTTATTCTCTCTGGTTTCCACCGCTGGGGTAAGGAGACACCAACCTTACTCTTTAGCAGGCAGGGGCCCACTGTTATGGGGGACCATGATTTCACTTTCTTCTACCCTGTTCTGACACAACACAGTAGTGGACCTGTTAGGGCATATCTAATGGACTTAAGGGAGTCAAAGGGAAAGGAGACTGTGTATGTCCTGTCATCTTGCATGTAAAACATCTATTTATTCCAGATTTCACTGAATATTCACAGCCACCCTGTGAGGTAGGTACTGTTGTTCCCATTCCAACTTTAATTTTCACAAAAGAAACTAAACCCAGAGAGGTGAGCTTGGGTGTTCAAGGGCACGTAGCCAGCAAAAGCCTCTTTCTTTCTTACCATTCTCAAAGTTGTTCCACGACTATACTTTAACACATGGGAACACTGAGGCTGGAGGGTGTTTGGTAATTTCATTGAGGACTGAAAGCAAAACATCAGCAAAGATGTGTTTTAGACTTGGGTTGCAGGATTCTTAACTCCAGGATACTCCAAAGTATCATCTGTATACCAGCAGCTCCAGCACCACCCGAAACTTGCTAAAAATGGGATTTCTGAACAGTTTGCACTCCTGATCTCTTGGAACCCAGTTTCCTTGCTGTGAGGAGCCCAAGATACACAGAGAAGAAAAAATCCTTGGATGAAGATGAATGAATCCTGGTTGATAGTCCCATCTGAGCACCCAGCCAGCCTTGCTACTGGCCAGAAGAGGAAGCTATCTTGTGAGGTTCATGCCAATTAAGCTTGTAACATCCCCAGCCAATACTACATGGAGCAGGATATTTCCTAGATGAAACCAAAGAATTGAGAGAAATAATGAAATAGTGGTTGTTGGCAATTACTAGGTCATGGGTGGTTTTTATGCAGTGTAGTAATTGATAGCTGGAAAGAAGTTGGCATCTGAAAGTAGAATGTTTCTGTCACATATGCCTGAAATGTGGCCTTGGAACCAGGCAGTGGGTTGGGGGTTCAGGACCACTAAGTGACCACTAATGGAGGCTGGAAGGGCCACGTGGCCCTAACATGAGAACCAGGTATATTAGTCAACGTTCCCATTTCTAGAACATAATATACAACATTCACAACTTAAAGGATAGTTTTAGTTTAGCTCACAGTTTCAGGGGCTTCAGTACATGGTCAGCTGCTCCAAAGCAGAAGCATTATGGTGAAAGGACCTGAGGGGAGCAGAGATGCCTAGTTCATGGCACCCAGGAAGCAGAGCAGGGGAACATTATTTGAGAGGAAGGGGCCAGGAACCAGACATAAACCCCAAGGCCACGCCTCCAGGCCCTACTCAGCCAGACCCGGAGGTGTGCTCCACCAATCCCCAGATGGAGCCCAAAGCCAATCAGGTTGATGTCACACCCTCACCACCACAGCAGGAGAAAATAGGACTTGAGTAATCAACCAGCGGAGCAATTAACACAAGTGTCCCCTGTGGTGGAGATGAACACAGAAACAGAAACAGTACCTAATGAACTTGTCAATTGGTTAAGGGAGATTTCCAGGTAGGAAGTTAAAAGCGCCCACTGACCTTTATTAGCTTGGAGCTGATTATTTTTATTCATTAAATTCAACAAAATTAAAACTCCAGCTCCTCAACAGCACTGGCCACATTTCAAGTGCTGGCAAGACACCAGCGGCTACTTCATGAAAGAGCACAGAATTTTAAAGAGCACTTCCACCATCACAGAAACTTCCCCCTGAACTGCACTCAGTAGAGACTAGTCAGGGAGCTACTTGGAAGTAGAGGGCAGTGGCCACAACATTCCACCAAAGCACAGCTTACAGA
>NDGN011337109.1:0-11311 GCA_002564285.1 Tympanoctomys barrerae | reverse complement strand
CCTAGACCCCAGAATCTGAACCTCTAGGAGAAAGGACTGGAATCTGTTTTTTAAAAGCCCTTTAAGTGACATTTAATGACTAAACACATTAGTGGAATGCAGTGTGTTGTTTTAGTCCCTGATTATATTGTGTGATGATCACATTAGGATATTTAACATGTTACCTCAAACATTTATCATTTCTTCATGGTGAAAATATAAAAAGGCTCCTCCTGTAGCTATTTGAAAGTGGAGGAATAGTAAAAGGAGATGTGACATACACAGAACAATATTATTCAGTCATATAAATGAATGACATTCTGTCATTTATGACAACATGGATGGAACTGGAGGAGGTTGTGGTAAATGAAATAAACCAGGCGGAGAAAGACAAAAGGTGCATGGCCTCAAGCATATGTAGAATCCAAAACAGTTGACTCTCATGGCAGAGGAATGGAATGTAAGTTATCAGAAGCCAGGAACCATAAGGGGGAGGTAGGGATGGAAAGAGATGAGTCAAAAGGTACAAAGCTACAGTTAGGAGGAATGAATTCTTTGTTCTATTGCAGAGTAAGGTGGCTAGTCAACAATACTGCAGTGCATGGGAACCTGTGATTTAACAACTCTTTTGTCTAGATGATTCTTATATATGTAGACATTAAGAAGTATGAAACTACAGAAGCTCTAATAAAGGAACAATGACAGAGTTGACAGAATTAAGAAAAAGCAGAGAAGGACAGTGAAACAGGAGCCAGCAAGGGGCCACAGCAAGTGGGATCCCCAAGGGCCACAGCCTTGGAATCTAAGCTCTTAGCAAGGAACAAGGACACAGCCACTTTGGAGCTAGGACAAAGCAGGAAGGAAGGGCAGGAGCTGACTGTCTCCCTTGGCCCTCCACTTCCTGCAACTTATGCTTATTAAAAATGAGTTCCCTAAGGAGGCCAGCCTGATAGCTCAGCAGACTAAAGTGCCTGCTTATGTAGAGCACAGTGGCCAGGGTTCAATCCCCGGCATGCTGTATCAGCCTTACCCACAGGGCACACTGAGCCGGTGATAAAGACTGAGCATGGTGGCGCATGCCTGTAATCCCAGCACTTAGTCGGCTGAAAATAAGAGAATCGCTACAAGTCCAATCTACATAGTGAGTCTTTATAGACCCTGTAGAGCCTGTCCTAAATACAGGGGGGAAAAAAAAAGAATCCCTATTGATTCAAACTAACCGGAAGTCATGGAGCAAAAGGAGCATCTAGTGCTCAGAATGGGCAGGTGTGGTGAAGTGTGGTCCTGGGGGTGGTCAAATGGAATCCAACTGGCTCATGGTCTTCATATGACAATCACACTTTTAAAAAACACAATTTGATATATAAATGTATAACTACTGCTGCACAATAATAATTATAATGTTTCGGGGGAACCATGCTCTGTAAGCAGTGAGCTCTTACTGTATAAACGTAAGAGAAATAACCTCTATCCAAGGTCTCCTCCCTCCTCCCTCCCTTCTTCCCTCCATCCTCCCTTCGTCCCTTCCTCTTCCCTCTCCTGTTCTTTCCCCTTCTTCTCTTCCTCTCCTATCTTCCTCCCTCTCCCTATATTTTTTTCTTCTCCCCACTCCCTAGCCACCTCTGTATTATGTAACAGTATTATAGTAAATAAAGCATTGTATCCTGTCTTTTTCATTTAAAGTTATATTTTGAACATTTCCTTGTGCCATTAAGGATTTGCTGAAAACATGTTTTTTAGTGTCTGTGCAGATGGTTTAAAGATGATTGTTATTGTACACTATCTCAAATCCTTTTGGGAAGTAGGTGGTGTATAATGCATAAATTATAAATGGAAAGCAAATGGTTCTTAATTTTACCCTCAACCTCCAAAGTGCAGGAGCTCTTTGTGGATCTGGTTCTCCAAAGCCACAAAGACCAAAGTGACAGCAATGAGGACCCAAAGGGAGGCTTCAGGTTGGAAGGGGTGTGAACTGAACGGGGAGGGGTTCATGGTCAGGCCCTGACCACATGGCCTGGTCAAACAAGGCTGCTGGCACCAGCAGCTGGTCAAGATCCCTGTTAATTCCAACTGTGACCTCTCATACAAATCAAATGCCCCAGTTTATAGAGATTGCTTGCCTCCTCCATCACATCCTGGTCTCAGGCACCATCACTGACCCCAGGGAGTTAGCAAACTACTCTCCACAGAGCCCATCTTCTCCCGACCTAGCCTCCAACACCCTGTTCTCTGAAGGCAGCTTAGTGGTCTGGAAGGCTGAGTCAGATTTCCATGCTCCACTTCTTAACCTTATCATGGCTAATGCCATCCACCATGCTCAGATGGCCTCTCTTCATCCACTGTAGCTCTGGTCACCCTACTCAGGCCAAGATTGCTGAATGGCTATGCCTGGAGTTCACTGTGCCCACTTCCACCCAAAGGCCTTCCCGCCTGCTATTCCCTGTGTTGCGGATGCCGTTCCCTCAGACTTCCTCACAGCCTCTACTTCTGCTTCCTTCTATTCCTGCTGAAATGTATCTGATTCAAGAAACCTTTGCTGATGCCCTTCTAGCAAGTGAGCCCTTCCAGCCTCACTTCTGGTCCCTTTTCTCCATGGCACTTATCCCAGACACAGACTTGGCAGGGGCTGACATAATTATCAGCCTCTGTCCCCACTAGGACAGCAGTACCATGAGAGGAGTATCTTCATCTTCTTTTATTCATTGCTAGGTTCTCTACATCTTAGAATGAATCTTAGCAAGTGCTCAATAAAATGGTCTTTGTAGGAAATTGATAAATATTGTATGAGCAAATGAATAAAAAAATGAATTATAGCCCCTGGGGAAAGTGAGTCCTCTGGAGAAGGTGCACAAACACCTTACTGAGTGCCTGGCCCAGGTAGTTTGATGCTTAGGGCCTGGGTGTTTTATACAAAGACCATAAAATGATGTCACTTCCTCTTCAAGAATTTGTCCATTTCTCTGGGCCACCCTCATCACAGCCCCTGCTGGCATCTCTCCCAGCTCCCTGCATCTGTTCTAACTCTTCTCTTCCTCATGCCTGCTCTGGCTGGCCCTCTTCCTGGCTCAGCCTGAGGTCTATGAGTCCCATCTGCACCTCACAGGTCATAGCAGAACCACCAACGTACTTTCAAGGTCTTTAATGGCTTATGATGCACCCAGTGGCTTGTGACCGCTTTTACCTCCTCTGTAGTCCTGGAAGTGGGTTATTTGATCTTTGTTGTAATATCCACTCAAGCCAAACAATTTATAGAGCATCCCTTCTTGTGAGGACTTGGGGACAAGAATGAAACATGAAGAGATGGTTTCTTTTTTCATCAAGCTCAAAATCTATAAGGTCATACAGACCAATGTTCATGCATCTGCTATAGTTTATATCACTGACTCCTCACATAAGTCTTTTGCTGTGAATGTTCTCTGTGGCTCTTACAGTGACTACTGGAGCTGGATTTGAACCCAAGTAAGCCACCCAGAACTTGTGTTTGACTTGTCAGGCTCTCTGGCCTCCTGACTTGCTTGGCTGGGACTCAATCCAGACTTAGGCCATCCAGGTAGGTTCTTGGAAGAAGTAACATTTCAAGAGAGGCAGGGAAGAAGAATAGCATTTTGCCAGTGAAGAGGGAAGCAAGTGTGTGAAGAGCCCTTCAAGAAACACGAGCTTCATCTTTGGAGGAGACGAATGTCAGGGCTGGAGCCTGCAGGACCAGGGTGCAGGGTGACAGGAACAGGAACTGCAGTGAATACGCAGGCCCTTGAAGGAACTAGGCACTAGGGCTTCCATGTGAAGTCAGCTCTCCTTGTCCATAGGTTCCACATCTGTGGATCCAATTCACTGCAGGTCAGAAGACCTTGGAAAGCATGATGTCTGTCCTGACTACATTTTTTCTTGCGCTTGCTCCCAAAATCGCATAGCATGTCTATTGTATTAAATATTACAGATAATCTGTAAATGACAAAGTATCCATGAAAATGTGTGCAAGTTAAACACAAATTTGCACTGTTTTATGTAAGAGACTTTAGTACCAGGGAATTTCAGTGTCTGCAAAGGTTCTGCCATTGAACTCCTGTGGATGCTCATGGTGATTGTGTGTATATTTATATAATTTATACAAAAGTAAGTATAAGCAAGCTGTCCCAAGGAAATGGGTGACTCCCCCCAGATCCTGCAGCTCATCTGTAAACAAATCTGGAATTAGGGGCCAGGATCTGATCCCAGCTGGTGCCCCTTTTCCTCTAGCTCTGGCACTCCAGGTTCCTGGGAACCCTTTGTGGGATTGATGGAGCAGAGCCTCCTTGACCTTGGGCACTGTGGTGTGCATGCTGTCCTCATGTTATAAGCATTAATTCATTAATTGAGAAAAATCTGACCCCAGAGCAGTGCAGCCGGCATTATTGCACCCATTATTCAAAATCCTTCTCACAGCCAGCCTCCTCTCAGGTCCCCACCTGAAATCTGGGCAGCAGAGACAGGCTCCAGACACTGGGCTGTGCCAACTACTGTAGGGTCCTGCTTGGCCTGCGGTCTCCCGTCCACATGCCAAGCACTGGGGGCATCCTTGTTCAGTTCACCAGGCTCACACAGCACAGTGTATTATCCTTGGCAATGTTGAGCCTCCATCCGAAGGCTGTGCTGCTCTCCCTGCCTGTGGAAATCTGCTCTAATGAGAACATAGCTCAGAATTTGACTGCCAGACTGAGGAACGAGGGGAGAGGCAGAGCTGGTGTCTTGGGAGTCGACCGTGAATTACTAAGCAGAAAGACAGCACTGAGCCCAATATGTCTTTATGGGAGGTAACACTATTGGCTATGCACATATTCCTGCAGCTGCCTAGACATTGCATGGGGGATTTTACAATTTTTATTTTGTATTCTATACATTATGGTTATATTTTTCTGCTATATATTTTATTGCATGTTTACATACATATATGTACATATACGAATATATATATACATTTTTCCTGGGTTGTTAATTTATTAGAGAGTTTGAAAGTCTATAAGTCAGTGGGTAAACTGACAAAGGAATTTAATATGTTTAGATCAGTCATAGAACCCCAGCACTCCCAGCTGTTGACTCTGTTCTAGCCCTTTAAGTTGTTGGGGCCTCTGGCTGCCCATCTGCCAAGTGAACATCATTACTGGCCCTGTGTGAGGAAGATATGGCACATGAAGACTCTGTGTGGAGTCCTGTGTAGTCCTCCAGGGTTCATGCACACCATGAAGAGCAGCCTGAGGACAACAAGAGGAGATAGGTGAGGGACTGGGCCACACAGTCTGTCAGGGGAATGGGGCATGGCTATTCTGACACTGGGGCACACAAAGCTGAGACAAGCTTGCAGACTGACTGTATTTCTGCCTTGTGGCTGGCCATCCAGGACACAGGAGCCAAAGGAGACCACGAGACTGCCTAGCCATCCTCCAAATGGATGGAAGGAAGTAAAAAGATCGGCCTGTTTGGCCCAGCCCTACTGGGTCAGCCACATAGAAGGACAAGAAAGCAAAATTGCCTTTCAACACAGTGACTTTCAGCAAAGTATTTTCAGTGAACACTAGTTGAACAATTTCTTTACCCCAGGGACTAATTTGCATAGACATTATGGGTACATAGAGGGGCTGAAATTCTCTCCTCCCTTGAGGAAGAAGCTGAATAAGTGTGCAGAGAGGAATATGCACACCCTCCTTTGAAACACGAAGTTTGGTCTCTATTATGGGTTAAATGGCTAAGTCAAGGTGAGTTGGAGTGTGGCTCTCCTTGTCAGAGAAGCAGAAGCATATCTAGGCAATAATGCTCCCCTCAGCACCACCCTTGAGTGTTCTCGTGGAACCAACTGAAAGGATGCCTCAGCTCCTGCCCACCAGAATTGTCCGGAACAGATCATGGCAACTCATCCACTAAGTAAAGGCTCTCCGTGCTTATGGAGATTGAAGATTCACTCCGTTTCACCTAACCTTACAGCCTCTGATGTTAGCCAGCCTTACTTCTCAGCCATTGTGCCCTGTACCAGCTGGAGACAACAGAGCATTTCTCCACTTCACTCCCCTTCTTACAAATCAGAGTTTCACAAAGTGCAAGTCTGAAATTCTCTTCTCAGGTTTTCACTGTTCCATGGCTTGGCCTGAGTAGTGTCCTTTAATGGAGTGACTGATCATGTGGTACAGGAGTAACAATCACAGAAGCAGCGACAGTGAGCATTGCTATTCTATGTGGATCCTTCACTATGAAACAAGGACTCTTCCCAGAACTTTATGACATTAATTCACATAATTCTCACAACCATTCTATTTACCTTCCTCCTCACTTTAGAGATGAGGAAATGGGCATAAAATGATGAATGTGATTTGCCCAAGGTCATATACTGAGTTGTCTTCTAGGCCCACTTTTAGCTAAAAAGACACAAGTCTGCATTGGTGGGGTTAATTAGAAGGGGCTGAAAGACACAGAAAAGAGGAGGAAAGCATAAGGAGAGAGAAGACTACCTCAACAGTTTGGGCTTTAACAAGCTACTAGTGCCTTTCTCTTGCTTGTGGGGGAGTTTGGAACTGTGAACTTCTGACTCACTTGGGATGATCTGCCACAATCTGCCTCCTTTATCCTGGGACAGAATCTCCTTTATGTGGTAGTGTATTGGTCAGGGTTTTACTTAGAACAGATATAATATAAGGAACAGATATTAACACAAGATATACAATGTATAAGGAATTACAAGATTAGCTCAAGACAGTCAGCCCCAGAGTCAGATGGGGGAGGGTGCAGAGGGCATCTGCACACCCCAGACTGAGGAATTCAGTCCCAGGGTCTGAAGCTCACGGCTGTGCTCTGTGCAAGTCTCTATCCGTCAGCTAATGGGTCTGCAATGGAAGACTGAAGAGTCTGCGATGGACGCTAAAGAGTCTGTGATGGAAGGTGAAGGATCCAAGCCGGAGGCCAAAGAGTCTGTGCTGCAAGCCAGGCGATGAAGTCCAAGCCAAATGGGAAGACTGAAGTTCCTCCAATGAAGTGGAAGATTGACTACTTCCTCAGCCTCTTTATATGGTCTCTTTGTGCTGTGTCAACCTGGGGGCAGAACCAGTTGTGCCCCAGGGTGGGACCCCCACCAGCCAGTTGACACAGGTAGGCCACCTCCTTTTTCACCGGCAGGGGTTTGTTGGTGCTGCTCCTCCTACTGTATCTTGATGTTTTCTGGAATGGCACTTAGTTCTAGGTCTTGCTTGATATGTTCTTCATTCTGAGAGTCCTTGCTAAGTGTTGAAAGTCCCCATTATCCATTTCCCCGTTAAGGCAAGTGTTTCTGGTCCCCAAGGGCTGAGTGGATGCTGTCTCTACTGAAAGTACATCCCCACTTCTGCTCGGCTACAGGTGCCTTCTCAGGGACAGCTCTGAGCTATGCTCAATGCCTGTGCTCTCCAAGGACCCTGTTGCCTGCCCTTACTCTGTACCATCTCCAGCTATGTCCCAGTGTTTTAGATCATTTCAAGGAAAGTCAATTACTGAATGATGAACTTAGGAAACTGGCCTTGGGGAATTGGTTACTGTTGAACTGCTATGTAGCCTGCTGGGGTCTAGCCTGGGATAGCAATTTTGAAGCTGAACTTAGTGGTGAGGAGTGTGGAGAGCCATGGGGATGCAGATTGTCTCAATCCTCTTCTCCAAATCACCACATTAAAGCTAGTTCTTGAGGCACTACTCAACTGAACTGCTCTTCTCAGACACCACTTGCTCAGCTTCCATCAATAACTTTACAGCCCTGACTGCTACACCACGAAGGCAGTGGCTTGTCGTTGCTCCTGCACAATTTGTTCTCCATCATGCTTAATGTGTGCCTGGGAGACTCAGGCAGGAGGAGTCCTCTCTGCTCATTGCCTGCCTACTCTCTGTGCACTGCTGCAAGTAGGACTCTGCCAGCCTCACCCAGCTCGTGGTCACCGGGGATACGGATGGTGCTGGCCCCTTGTCAAGGCCATACCTCCCTCTTTATGTTGGCCTTCTGGGTTTTTGGAAGAGCTCTCCTGCATCTCTGTGCCTGCCCCTTTCTTCAACACTGAATTCAAAGCTGAGCAGTACCTGGCCTCCCCATGTGACCCTCAGTCATTCTGGACATTTGGCTCCAGAAATCCTTAAGAACCCTCCCCCCGTGCACACATACACACTCTTATGTCATAACCATGTAGTTTTTTCCCATCTGTCCTCATTTTTAGCCTTGACTTGAGCTCTTTCCAAGCCATTCCCTGGCCAGCAAAGACACCCTTTCATTCTGCTTTCCATAGCTACCAGACCCTTTCCCAGGCTCAAGAGTAAAACTCTTCTGCAGCTTTCTCTGTCGCTGTGAAGGGTGGCTCCCTCCTTGCTGGTGCTCAGGCCTAGTGACCTGAGGCTCTCACACCCACAACCAATCCTCTAGCAAGTCATATTGACTCCACCTTTAGAAAACACCCAGAATCAACCATTTGTCTTCCTGCCCTGAGTTTACATCCTTGTCCAAGCCACCGTTGTGAATAGCTGAATGGTTGCAACAACTTCTTAAAGATTTTCTATGCTTCCATGCTTGTTCTTTGAAGCAGATGGGCTTTTAATGAAAATGACATATGCTGTATGCCCTCTGTTTACAACCAGGGGTTTCTTATCCATTCAAAGGATAACATGGACTTCCTGCCTCGACCTGTGTGTACATCCACCAACTCCTGATGCTCCTACCATAACCCCGTTGCTCCAGTCTCACAGTGTCCTTGGAGCTGTCTAAACCCTTGTCCCCACAAGGGCTTTGTGGTGTCACTTCTTCCAGGTGTAACCTTCTCCCACATTCCTTCCATGCCTCATTTAAGTCTCTACTCACATGTCACCTTCTCTGAGAGTCTTCATCACTTCTTCTGTCCCTTTCCATCACTTATTGCCTTACCCAACTTTCTGACACATGATATATTGAGGTGTTTGTCACTGTCTCTCTCCTTCAGAGACAGCTCCACAGGAGTAGGGACATTGTTTTATTCTGTTTTATTCCAGAGTCAACAACAGACCTTGGCACAGAGTAGCTTCTCATAGAACATGCCCTAAGTGAGTTCCTTTGAGAGGCAGGACAGCAGAGTGGCTAGGACAGCAGGATCTGCAGCCAGCCCTTCAAGTTCTGATCATAGGTGTATTGGCTAACGTCTGATCATCCTGAGCAAGTTACTAAAGCACTCTGTGTTTCAGTTTCTTCATCCACAGACATGTAACAGTTCCCCATAGATTCTGAGGGAGGATGCAATGAATTTCTACTTATGAAACATTTAGATCATTGCCCAATACATGTTTATGGTGATGTGTAATTGTGTATACTTATCATATAGCAGTAACTCTTTTCTTGTACATGTGAAGATGTCTGTTCTCCTAGCTGGACCTCATAAGAGCTATACCCTTCTCTTGGGCTAATTGCCTTATGCCTGGCGTGGTGCCTGCTATACAGAAGATACTGAATAAATACATAGTGAATGGATATTGCAGAAAGGTAAGGCAGGGCTCAGTTATTTAAATATTCCTCTGCATTGCAAAATGCCCTGGGAGTACTTTGGAAGGAATTCAAATAACCTTCTCATCTAGATGTGGCAGATGGTTGATAGCAGTGTTTTGGTTTTTTTTACAGTTTGTCCTCCACCTGGGAATTCAGCATGCTTCCTCCTGGATGGGATATCTCTCCTAAGTTGCTGGCCAAACTTGAAGCCACTCACCACCACTTGAAGCTCACTGTCAGCTCTTCCTGGCCCTGATGATCATTTCTCCATGCTGAAGCAGCAGTTAATTCAAGGTACCAATTAAACAGAACCAAACTGGTCTTTAAATATCATAAATGATTTAATGGAATAGCTTTCATCTGCCCAGCAGAATTAATCCCCAGAGCTAGACAAATGCTCCAAGAGCATATATGTGTCTTTATAGCTTTTTACTCTTTTAAAAATAAGTGGAAAGATTCCATTTCAACTTTCTGCTATAAAAACTTTGCAGCACACTCAATATGAGAGAGCAGCATCTGTTGACATCTTTGTACCCAATGCCACCCCAAGAACTGTGCACATGCTGCCAAACTTGCTTCGTCTAAGTCCTTACTCAACTCCCTTTTCCCATTCTTGGCTGGAGTTTGCCAGAGTAAATCTCAGCTATCATGTCCTTCCACCACAAACATTAAAGACAAGAACCCTTGTTTCTTTACAGTGCTACAATACTATTATCACATCCAGGAGACCAAGGGCAGTTCTCTGATAGCTCTCAGTACTCAGTTCACACTCCGTCCTCTGAAATAGGAGGTTGCAAAAGATGTGCCGCTGATCTTACTGCAATAATACCTGACAGCCTCTGACATCCATCTCCTTGCTGAACGCATCCTCTTTGCAAGTGTCTGCTCTCTGCTTTTTATCTATTAGCTTTTCTCATGGCAGAGACTTCCCTCGGTCACCTCTCTCCTGCTTCAGTGGGTCAGTTTTCTTCCAAGGGGTCAAGGTAGAAGCCTGGCATCCTGTAGGTACTCTCTTGGTGGGAGCAAATCTCTTCTAGATCACCTTCAGGATGGAGAGGATTTTTGCAAAGCCATGTGTGGCTCAGTGGAGAGAAGGAGATGTGAATGTCTGTCTCACTAGCTAACCAAAAGCGCAAGGTCAACAGCCAATCACTCCCACAGCAGACACCATTGGCTGGGCCCCTTGAGGTACCATCTATGTCAGTCTGTTTAGAGCTGCCTGCCTGCCTGAACTTCATCCCTGTGTCATTCTGACTGTCTGTCCATGATGACATCTCTAAGCACCCACCCTTCCAGATAGAGATGTTCATTGTCTATTTAAATAATGGCTCTAAACTGCCCATTGGCACACATAATTCATTCCAGTACCAATAATTCCTCCAAGACCTTTGGATTTTGTCTTAATGAAACCAGCAGAACTCTAGTTTCCTGGAAAATTCTCTTACTTATCAGACTCATTCAATAATTTATTTACTTTATTTATTGTTGCTCATTCTCTCTGGACTGTAAACCCCATGAAAACAAGAATTTTGGTCTATTTTGTTCCCTGTTGCATTCTCGGATTCTGGTTCAAGGTCTAGAATATAGTAGATATTCAGTACATATATGATAAATGAGTGAATAAATAATTTCCTATTAGCTTCATTTTACAGAGGAAGAGCTGAAGCTTGGGGTGATGGAAGGACTTGTCCAGCATCAAGTGTCTACATAGGAGAAATGTGGAGCTTTATTTACTTTTTTATTTTTTGTATTTTAGGGAAGGGTCTGCAGGGTGTCAGGGTCTCGCTACTAGATCAGACTTGGAGTGATCCACCTGTTTACAGCCTCCCAAGAGCTGGGATTACAGGC
>NDGN011337074.1:0-21308 GCA_002564285.1 Tympanoctomys barrerae | reverse complement strand
GTGGTATGATAATTTCACTTCCTTTGGAAAAATACTTAGGAGGGAAACAGCTGGCTTGAATGGGACCTCCAATCCAAGCTTTTTGAGGGATCTTCATACCATTTTTCCTCTGATCTCCTTTGCCAGTCTGCTTGTTTTGATTGGTGAATTGAGGCCATTTACATTGATGGTTATAACTGATACATATTGGCTTATCTTTGTTGTTTTATTATCCTACTGTAAGATCTCTATTTTCCTCTTTGATTAATTACTTGCTCTGCTTGGTGGTCTCTTCTGTTGCTGCAGTAGTTGTGGTCACCTTTGTCTCTTTCTAAACTATCTGTCAGTATTCTTTGGAGGGTTTGTTTGGTTTTTACGACTTTCTTCAGTTATTCTTTGTCATGGAAGTATCTAATCTCACTGTTAACTCAGACAGATAGTTTTTCAGAGTACATCAATCTGGTTTGGAAGTTGTTTTCTTTCAGAACCTCAAATATCACACTTCAAGCTCTTCTTTATTTGATGGTTTGTGTTGAGAAATCTGCCATGATTCTGATGAGTTTTCCAATATAGATGATCTGCTTCTTCTTTCTAACAGCTTTTAGTATTCTGTTCCTTTGCTCAGTTTCTGGGATCTTGAATATTATGTGTCCAGGTGAAGATTTATTTTGGTTATCTCTAGCTAGAGTTCTAGATGCCCCACTTTACTGTATGTCAAATTCTTTTCCCATGATTGGGAAATTTTCTGCTACTACTTCTGCAAGCAATCTTTTTATGTCATTTGTGTTACTTCCAGCTGTTTCATTGATACCTTTTTTTTTTCCGGTACCAGGGCTTGAACTCAGGACCTTATACTTGCCAGGCAGGCACTTATTCTGCTAAGTTATCTCCGTAGCCCCTCATGGATACTTACTAATCTTATATTGTTTTGCTTTGCATTATGCTGCAGCTGTTGTTTTGTTATTTCCTGTTTCCTTGTTACTTTAAAAAAATTTAATGTATAGTATATAGTACAAGGTCTACAGGGTCTCACTACACATATCAGACTTGTATGTTTTCATCCTCCTGTTTTCAGCCTCCCAAGCACTGAGATTATAGGCAAGCACCACCACACCTTGTCTCAATTGCTGTCACAGTGTACCCTGGGAGCAGGGCCTGCAAGGCACACTGGAGATCGAACCCTGGTCCCTGTGTGTGCCTAAGCAGGTGCTTTATTCTGCTGAGCTATCTGGTCAACCCTCCTTGTTACTTTTAAGAGATCTTCCCTTTCCTATTCACTAGTTCCTATGCAACCTTCAAGATCTGAAATTCTATCTTCTGTTTCATTCAAGCAGTTTTGCCAGTCTTCAGTGGAATTCTGAATCTTCAGGATATCTGTTTGAATCTGTTTCATGCATTCTGCTTCTTTCCTGTATTATTCATTCAATGTTTCCAGCGTTTTCCTATTCCTTTTTAGTTTTTTATCTATGTCCTCCCTAGATATATTGAGTAATTTCTTCATGATTCTTGTTATTTCCCTTTTTACCTGAGAGATTATTTCTGATCTAATATCATCCATAGCCTGATAGAGTTTTTTCTTTACTTCAGTTGCCATGATCTCAGAAATTTCAAGTGTTTAACTTCCCAATTCTTCATGCTCTTGTCTCTGGACTTGTTTGGGGTGGGCCAGAGGTCTGAGATTGCCTTCTTTCCTTCTTTTTTTTTTAAATTTTTGAAGTTCCCCGTGTTCTCCCTGACTCTGCAACAATGATAGGGTGCCTGCATGCATGTAATCAAGACTCTCAGGAGAGTGGGAGGACACAGTAGGCTCACCAAAGCTCCCAATGTGTGGGGTTCATTGTGGCTCCCACCTCCATGTGGAGTGAGGAGCAAGGCACAGTTCAAGAAAGTTATGATGATGATGAGTTCAGACCGAAGTTCTCCTCAATGTTGAGTCAGTGCAGGACAGGGCTCAGCAAGACTCCCATAGGTCCCTGTGGCAGTCTTCCAGCACATGGTTTCAGGTCCCTCCTGCAGTCTTTCAGGCAGTGACTGGTAGCCATGACCCCGTCAAGTTTAGGGGAGAGAGGGCCAGGTCAAGGCTCACCTTGTCCTCTTGGAAGTCCTCCAGGTGAAGGTGGGTGACTGGGGCTCAATCAAGCTCCAACAAGAGAGGGGCAGGACTGGGAGATGCCCACCAGGTTCCCTTGGCAGTCTTCAGGTGAGGATGACAAGTGGGCAGCCAGGACTCAGAAGAACTCCAGCTATGGTGTGGCATAGGTGGGGCATGGCTAGGCCTAGCAGGTCTCCCCAGCTAGGGGGTGAAGATGGGTAGTAGGGACTCAAAAGAAGTGCAGCCACAGTACAGGAGTGTGGGGGTTTAGGCCTGCCTGGTCTCCCTGACAGCTTTTAGGGCCAGAATGAGTGGTTGGGAATCAAGGTCACTTTTCTTTCACAAAGAATGTTCACACAAGCTTGTCTGGATGTTCATGAATAGCTGAGAAAAGAAGATTGAGGATTTCTGAGATTTCTATAATTCTAATGAGTACCTATTAACACTTTGAAAAAATCCTAGTGATTTACCAACTCCAAGAATGTTTCCAAGAGAAGAAATAAAATTATTGCATTAGGGTTCCCTAAAGGAAAAGAATTAATAGAAAACATATGTATAAGTGTACAAATGGATTTATTAGATGAGCTTACAAGAGCAGAGGGAGGAGAATAAACTAGGGGTGTGCTATGGAGCACAGAGGACACAGCAACTCTTTAGCCCAAGAGAATGGCAGGGGTGGAACAAGAGAGGAAAGACATAGTAACAGTGCAAGGTTGAAGGCTGGAAAGCTCACTATGCAGTTACCAACTCAAGCTTAAACATCAAAAGATGATGTCAAAGGCACGGCTCTTCCTAACAAGCTCATAGTTCCCTCGTTTTTTGTTTGTTTGTTTGATTGTTTTTGTTTTGTTTTTTTATTCCCTCAGGCTGCAAGTCTATTGGTTGTGTGACCCACATTCTATTGGGTGTTTTCTCCTTCATTGGCTGGGTCAATTATCCAGAGAAACACCCTAAATTGTGCCCTATTATTCTGCTAGACATTTCTTAATCTATTGAATGTAACATGCCATGATTTACAGTCACAGAATTTAACAATTTTTAGCAGTTTTTACTCTTACATCTTTGGAATACCAGTGATAAGAACTTCTTTGATTAGACTACTGAGAACAGATTTTATTTCAAGTAAAATTTTCTATTTCAAGGGCATAATTCTTATATTTCATGTGATAGGACTCTCACAATTG
Organism: Tympanoctomys barrerae; assembly: GCA_002564285.1. Lineage (NCBI taxonomy): Eukaryota > Metazoa > Chordata > Mammalia > Rodentia > Octodontidae > Tympanoctomys > Tympanoctomys barrerae. The sequence goes on along the minus strand of NDGN011337074.1, from coordinate 18,053 downwards.
GGGAAATGATCACTTATTACATTCCTGATAGGAACTCACACAAAGGTATTAAGTACATAAGAATTCTCATGTGGGATTTAAATACTTATATCATCCATACTCTCAATTGATTATGGTAAAGATTCAGTTCTGCAAAGCTAAAACATGAAACCCTGCTGGAAGATGAACCTGTAAATCATCTGGTCTATTGGTATGAATTACTCTCACACATAATGAAATAATCCAAGAAATTCTAGATTTGGCACACTTCTTCTATCTTTAAAATAAACACACAAATGTGAAATTAATATTTTATCCATATAAATAACTGATGATGTGGATAACATACCTTCTTCCAGAAATTACTTCATGATAAATAGATCAGCAGTTTGGAAAATCATCTATGTGCTGAAAATCCTAGACCATAAATGTTTTTCTAAACAACAGATTAATATATTTAACTTACTATCTACTGTCTTCACATGTGTGGCTTATACGGAAAATGAAGTTTCAGCATTTCAAAACCAGATACTGTGGCACTTCAACGTCGATTTTGCTTCTGAGTCTTTCTTATATTAGTCATTATCATCAGTGTAAACAGTCTCAATTCATCAATATTTTTTGCATTTTTGTTTGAGCCATAAATTTGAGAATTGTTAACTCCCTCTTTGCCCTCATGTCTCACAGATGATTTCCAAGTCTTCTCAATTTTTCTTTCAAAGTCTTATTTTAATTTTTCCTTATTCTTCATATCTATCACACCTCCTCAGTTCACACTTACATAACCTTTGGTACAAAAAAAAAAACATTGCTCCTGTATTCTGGGTGGAAGATCATATTTATATGTACTTTATAAAAGTACATATCTTCCCTATGAATAATATTTATCAGCTGTAGAACAAAGGTCAAAGGCCTCAGGCTTTATTTTTTATTAGTGCATGGTTATACTACTTCTGATTATATTCCTTCTAGGGAGCTGGAACATGCACACAGTACATCCCAATTCCTTTTGTATCTCCTCTCCATTGACTCCTTCTCACCTTCCTCCATCTATTCATCCTCTTCCCATTGGAAAAAGACTTCTCTGACTTCTATTATTCATTTTTATGTAGGTCTGTTTTTATATATTGAGTTTCCCCTATAAAAAGAAACCACAAAACATTTAAAATCATTTGTCTGATCTGTTTCATTTCTCAGTATGGTCTCAAGCAGCATCCATTTATCTGAAAATGAATCAGATTTATCTTTCTTTGTGCAAGAGTAGAACTCCATTCAGTATAAATGCTACACTTTCTTTGTCCATTCATCTCTTAATGACATAAGCCATTTCTAGGATTTAAGTATTGTGAATTGTGCTACTATAAATAAGGGTATGCATGTGTGTCTCTGTAATACAATGTCTTTCAAACTTTCAGGATGATACCTGGAAGAGGAATAGTTGGTTCACATAGAATTCTAGTTTTAGTTTTCTGAGGAACCACTACACTGACTTCTACAGTGATTGTACAAGTTCACATTCTCATCAGCAATGTAAAAGGGTTCTTTTATTTGCTAACCTTTCATTTCTTGAGAATTAAATATGATAATAGACATTTTCAAATAAGGTGGAATCTAAATGTTGTCATAATTTTCATTTCTCTAATAGCCAGAGATACTTTTCATTTACTTTTTAAAACATGAATTGCATTTTTAGTTGTTCAATTTATTGTATCATCTAAATAGAATGCAATTTTTTTAAAAGTTAGAAATGATGCAGATCTTCACCAAGCAAAACAATAGGAACTAAACAATGGTTGCTGTATTGTGTGAAGTTGTCTTTAAATTAGTTGTTCATATTAGTAGATATAAGCACGCAAAATTGCTTTTAAAAATGTTCTAAGGAATTAGAAAGGACCAGAAAAAATTTACGCATCTGGTACATCTCTTTAAGATCAGCAGAAATCCATAATACAATTATTGAAGTCATCCTACATACATACTTAGTTCATATTTTTCATGTATTTTTGCCGTTTGTAATTTTTCTTCTGATTAGCATCTATTTCATTTATCCATTGTTGATGAGGTGCTTTACTTAGGTACAATCTAATTGTTTTCAGTCCTTTACATTCTCTGTATATTAAACCTCTGTTATAAATAAATGGCAAAAAAACCCTTCCCATATTATAAATTGTCCCTTTACTGTGTTGGTTATTTCCTTTGCTGTACAAAAGCTTTCCATTTTTATATGATTCCACTGTTTTTTTTTTGTTTGTTTTTGTTTTTTTATTCTTGGGCCATTCAGGTTTTACTTAGAAAATCCAGGCTGTGCTGTGTCTTCAAGACTTTTATCTGTTTTAACTTCAAATAGGTTAACTATTTCTATTTTAACATATAGATCTTTGAACCACTTGATTTTAGTTGGATGCATGAAGAGATACGTGAATCTGTGTATACTTTTCCATACATAGCTACCCAATTTTCTCAGTATCATTTGTGCATGAGGCAGGCTTTCCACCAATGTATGCTTTTGGCTCCTTTGTCAAAGATCAAATAGATGAATATGCCAGGGATGTTTTCTGCTTCCTGTGTTCCCTTCCCTTGCTACACATTTCTTTTTTTGTTGTTGCTATTATTGAGTTAGTACTGTTCTGTTTTTATTGCTGTACCTTTTAATGTTTAGATCTGGGATCGTGGTGCCTCCTGATTTGTTTTGCTGCTGTTGAGCAGAATTGTTTTTGCTATTCTAATTATTGTCCAGTTCCATATGAATTTTAGGGTTGTTTTCTTAGCCCTGTGGAGAAGTTTATCAGTATTTTTATTTCAATTGCCTTAAATTTATGAATCATTTTGGGAAGTGTGGGTATTTTGAGTATATTTGTCCTCCTTGTCCAGGAGTAGTGGATATCTTTCCATTTTTTTGTGATGTTCTCTTTGATCTCCTTTTTTAGAGTGCCATAGTATTTATTATAGAAAATTTCTCATTTCTTTGGTTAATTCCTAAGCATCTCATTTTCATGATGCTATTGTGAAAAGTATTGGTTCCCTAATCTCTCTCAATAAGCTTGTTATTGATGTACAAGAATGCTATTGATTTTTGCACATGGATTTGGTATCCTGCCATGTTGTTGAATTTGACTGTTAATTCTAGGAATCTTTTGGCGGAATGTTTGGGTATTGTAAGTAGAGGATTATGTCACCTGAAAATAATGATATTATGAATTTATCCTTTCCTATACATACCTTTTTTATTTTTCTCTCTTGTCTGACTGTGGTGGCTAACATTTCAGTGACTGTGTTGAACAGGAATGATGAGAGTAGACATCCTTGTCTTATTTCTGATCTTAGAGGGAGCATATTTCCCCATTTGATAATAATGATGGCAAGAGATTTATTATAGATGGTTTATCAGATTGAGGTAAATTCCTTCTATACCTACTTTCTTCTAGGTTTTTATCATGAAAAGTGGTTGGATTTTGTTAAAAGGTTTTTTTGCATCAATTAAGATGATTATGCAGGTCTGATTTATTTCACTTAAGTATTGTCTCCTTAGTGTGAGAAACTGAAAGAGAAAAATAAAATATGAAGGGTACAGTAGACACTGGTAAAAGGGAATGAAGTTACTCAAAAGGAAAGAGTTACTGAGTTTAGGGAAAGGACAGGAGAGGGAGTGGGGGAAAGAGATATAGCTGTGTATGTAAGCAGGATGCTTTTGACAACTGTACTGTGTATTTCTGCTGGTTTATGGAAAGAAGCAGTTAATGCTTTTCTTTCATCTTTTTTCAAATGTTTATACTTTTTTCAATTGTTTGTCTCTTTAATTTATTACACATTTATTTCTTTTATTCTTCTTCCAAATTCACATACATGTATCTGGTAATATGAATAACTAGTTGGAAAGCAACATTATGTATTACAACAAATAGTGTGAAATGCATATTACTTTGCTAAGTGAAAATCTGTATCACGTGTAATTTTCTCTGTTTTAATTCTAATTGGTACTCAAATAATATGACCATGTGAATTTTGTTCTTACTTCTATTCATATAATGAATTATGTGTATTGACATATGTATGTCTTCTCATTCTTGGGTCTTTGGAATGAAGCCTAATAGGTTGTGATGAATAATTTTTTCAATGATTTGTTGTACTTGTTTGCCAGTATCTTCTTGAGGATTTTTGAATCTATGTTCATTTAAAGGATTGGCCTATAATTCCTTATTTTAATTGGATCCTTCTCTATGTTTGGAAACAAGGCAATATTAGCTTCCAGAAGTGTCTTTGGCAGTGCTCCCCCTTTCAATTTCATTAAAGAATTTGAAGAGTATTGGCATTAGATAATCTCTGAAGTTATAAGTCAACTCAAATATTGACCTAAAATAAATATCTACTAAATGGATCCATTTTATCCCCACAAAAAGTAGAATAATATTCAACAGCAATAGTTTAGGATTCACTATGTATGCATTCATAAAGTTTAATAGTTATACTACTAAAAATAGAGGGTGTAGAGAACAGAAGCATTGAGAATACAAAGCTTGAAGGATTATGCAATAGAAGATGAACATTTTAAAAATTTCTGGTTTTTAAAAAACAGGATACAAAGCATCCTATTCGGGAGTATAAGGAAATTCATACTGTTAGGTAAAAATTATGTAATGAACAACAAGATAAAGGGGGATTATGAAAAACAGAATTCAAACTAAAGAAAAATAAGAAAAAAATAAGTATAGTTTCATAAAATAAAGAGGAAGGAAAGGGAGAAGTAAAACTCCAAATACATATACACACACCCCAAAAAAATAAAGAAAAGAAAACAATAATTCAAATGAGAAATGATTTTCTGAACTTCCAAATCAGTGGTTTCCTTCCAAAACTTAACTGTCTTGGACAGCAACAAATCACAGTCCTCTCCACCCAGCTTTATAGATTTTGGGTGTGTGAACATTTTTCCTGCTCTTCAGACCCAAGTGTCCATAAAGTCTAGACACTGGAACTGTTCACGTGGAGGTACATCCCTGATCATGTTGGTGAATTATAAGTCAGTCAGATTACTGTTACCTGCTGTATGCAGGCAGACTATAGGGGTTCAAACAGACAGCTGGACTCAATACCATCAATATTAGATGGAGCCATCTCTGAAAGCCAAACCCAACAAGTCCAGCTTCCCACCATGGAGTGCTGGACCCCATGTTCTTCTTGCCCTAAGCTTATATTTCTGAAGAGATTATATTTAGCTTTCATCCCCCAAATGTCTGTCTCCTGTGGCAATCTCTTTCCCAGTCACCTCAGTAGGGTAACAGTGAAAATCCTGAAGTACAGCTGTAGTTAGCTACCTGTGGTTCCATCCCACGGAAAGAATCCATTCACAAACTGGTTCCTGATTAAAATCTCTTAGGCAAAACGGCAGGTGCTACATTGGATTTCTTTTCCAACTCCATCCCAAAATGAAAGAATCAGTCTAGGAGCAAAATTTCACACTACTTTTTTGCAATTTACAGTAGTGATGAGTTGTTTTAGAGTCTAGCGCTGCTGGCCTGTCCATGATTTCTCTCTGAACCTTCTGGCTTTGGGGGGCTTAACTTATCACCTGGGACACTGGCTGTTCACAGTCAGGTCAGTTAGCTGGTAGGCGCTTGTGAAGTCCTGTGTGTAGGGAAAATAAATGCATAACTGACTGGGAGTCGTGGGTTTAACAGAGTCAGAATGTGGAATTCAGGATGCAGAGTTGGACGGATATTATCTCATAGTACTGGAGGTGAGCACCTTCTGTCCCATTCCATTGCAGCCTATATTATGACTCTTGAGATTCTTCTTTTTCTTTCCTCTTTTCTCCCTCTTGATCCTAGAGTTCTAGCAACAATGATGCTTTCTCATTTCCTTGCATGTACTAATACACATCCTGCCTAAGACTTTGGTACATGATGCTGATTTTCCAAGCATGCTTACCACTTCAGTATGACTTCAACTGTTAATCCTTATTATCATAGCTTTTAAAAATGTATTTAGTACAGGGTCTCACTAAGTAGATCGGACTCATAGTGATCTTCCTGTTTTCAGCTTCCCAAGCACTGGGATTATAGGTATGCACCACCATGCCCAATCTGCTTTGTGACTGAATATTTTTAATTTAAAATTGAATATCAAAAGTCTTGCTCCTTCTTCGTAATGCTTTTTGAGAATAGGAATAATGATGTTGTTTTTAATGGCTATATTGCCATAGAGTTGCCAGAATAAGTCATTACAGAACATGTATTTAGTTTCCATCTTCAAATAGTATGAATTCCCTATACACTATTTAAAAACTACTAATTACTTTTTTAATGCTAGCAAATAAAAATTGCACTGAATGGATAATGCTTAGGATAAAAATTGTTTATATTTCATATGAAATTCAAATTTAGCTAAACTACTTATATTTTATGGACAAATTATCTCCATATCCAATTTAGTGCTAAAATATTATAGATATTCAATACCATACAGTGAGTAAATTTAATATCTTTTATATTTTGAAATCTATCATCATAAGTTTTATTATCTTTATGATATATCAAGTAAAGAAATTTGCCAGATATAGTTAAGAAGGGCTACAAAACTGGCAAAATTTCCAAATAGTTGGAACGAAAATACTGTGAGCTATACAAGAGACAGAAAACTAGCAAATCAAGTTAGAGATCCACCTTCATAATGAACCTCGTGAATCCTGATCAATTTAGCATTGAGCCCCACTGCAGAATTAAAATCTAATTCAGTGCCTAACCAAATCTAACTATTCGTTCATCTTGTTAACATAAACAATGAAACAATTTCCTATGCAGGACCCAGCATGCATGGTGAGCTTGAGTACAGAATCATAAGTGAGAATAAGTCAAATGCAAGCTATTATTCAGATACTGTCTTTTCACAAACTATAAAATGCTGCTAAAGTTCTAAAATGTTTGCTTCTTCACTCTTGAATAAATCAAAATGTTTACATATATTCTACCTACAAACAAGAAATCTAATAATAAAAGCTCTCATGTAATAACAAAATCAATCCATATCCGATAAAAAGAAAATAAGTGTCAGTTGCCCTCAGTCTTGGGCTGTAGCCACTCTTTGGTGTACTGCTTTGTGCCTGGGGTAGAGTCCATGGATAACCTCCGGAGTGCATCATTCAGACAGTTCTCTACTTACACTCACCTAGTTTAGGCTGTGAAGCGCCATTGGTCACGGGAGGACACCTGTAACCACAACACTTCAGGTGGTTGAGGCAGGATGATTGCTAGTTTCAGTTCAGCCTGAGCAACTTAGCACGAACTTGTCTCAAAAAAATTTTTTTAAAGTGCCGGAGAGGAATGACAAAAGAGAGAGTACTCTTCTTCCTCTCTACACTCTGGTTTGGATGAAAGCTCATCCTTCTACAGGGAATGTCCTCTAGAGTGACCCATCGCGTGGCAGAAGCTCTCACACAGGCTCAAATGATTACTTTGTTCCTTTTGGCCTTGGGGCTGGGAATAACTGCCTCTTCTTATTTGTCTTGTGTAATTTCACATCCTTATTGATTGTCAAATAAAAACAAATCCAGACTTGATAATAAGATATTTTACTAGAAAGGACCCTTGCAATAAAAGGAAGGAGATACTGAAATAGGACGATGCTCTCATATAAGACGTCCTAGAGTCTCAAATGTTAGGAAAAGAAAATTCTCTTTGAAGGAAAGATAAACAAGGCTGTAAAATACTCAGTACCAAGGACGTGGGTGAACCAGAGGTGTGGGCAGAGCTGAGCAAGACAAACCTTTCTCTGGGTTATGAAGAGGATGGGTTGTCACAGATTTCATTCTGATTCTGACTATGAATCAAAGGTAAAAGGAAGCAAGGAGCACATGTGTAAATATCATATTGCCTCCCTAGTGTAAAAACCTGAAAGAATAAGTAAAATTTGAAAGGTACAATAAATACTGTGAAAGGGAAAGAAACTGTTCAAAGGGAAGGAACAGCTCGGGTGAGGGAAAGGAGAAAAGAAAGAAGCAAGAAAGGGAAAAAGACATAGATGCACATACACAAGATAACTTGCATAATTGTTGTGTTGATTTCTATGGGCCTATTGAAAAGAACAGTTCATGCTTAAAATTATCCTCTTCCTTTGAGTTTTTGACCAGTTTTGTTTCACCAATTTTGCATGCTTATAGCTAGTAATCCAGAAAACTAATTTGAAAACAATAATATTCAGTATAACAACCATTGTGTAATTCCTGTCCTTTTGTTTAGTAAAATTTTGTTGTATTAAATTTGATCAAGTCAAGCAAGCTGGTATTTTATTCAGATATATCACTGAATACAAATAAGGCATATATTAGTTGCAGAAAAAAAATGTCCTTCTCTGAGGGGGAAAAAGACTTTTAGTTCAAATTTTGAGTAAGATTTCTCATGTGAATGAAAAACAATGTGGTGGTTCTTTCAGTGCAGTCCTTTTCAGTTCAAAAATGAAACTCATTTCTATTTTCTTAGAAATACTAATTTGTGTCTAGAACTTCTGTTACACAGAATTACAGCATGCATGTCTTCTCCCGTTGATTTTTTAATAGAAATTATTGGATATTTTAGAATGTCCTTGAATGATGAAGAACTAATTCACTTTTATATCTCAAGAACTAAGATTAAAGAAAATTTATAGATAGATCTGACCTTATCCTGCTTGGAGAAAGGAGAACACTACTATATTAAAAATGGCGCCTTTCAGAAAATAGCAGATTCACATGAGTTACAGTCTGACCCCGGAAAAGGTATTATTTTATGTGACAAGTAGATGAGAGCAAAAGACAGTTAACTTTATGGAGCAGCGTGTGCCAAAGGATTTTCAAAGTCAAAATTCCAGTCCCTTTCCCCATATTTGTTAACGCGGCAACCTAGGCGAGTTCATTGAAATACTCTGACTTCTTGTTTCATTTCTTGGGGAAAATTGAGAAAAATAATATATGCCCTCCTAACTGTTTGCAGCTCTTGTGAAGATTAAAAGAGATACTGGATTCAAGAAACTGTTATAAATGGTGAAAATGGGATACTGAAGCAATGTCTAATCACAGATACCTCCAGTGTTCCGCAAAGGGTGAAAGGAGTTAGCTGAGGTTTCATACCATCTGCAAATCTGAGCTGACTGAAGCATTTCTGCCATAAGCTTTTGTTGAAACCCTACAGAGCAGGAATGGAATTGTTTCCCTGCTTTGGAATTTGAACACAGAACTCAACCCATAATTCTTCATTATTTAAAATGTTGCTCTCACTTCTTAAAACTCATTGTTTAACAGAATGTATAGAAATCAAGGAGTATGAGTGTTAATGCTCAGAGATGTTCTATAAAGCTGATAAATAAACTATGTAGATAGGAACTTGAATTAGATAAACCACATAAAATAAAAATTATGTTTATTAGTTGCTTTATTTTGAATTAATTGTAATTCACATGGGATTATAAGAAATACTATGATGAAATCCTGTGTGTGTACTTCATTTGAATTTTCCCCATGATTAAATCTAGCAAAACAGACTATAATTTCACCCCTAAGATGGTACAATCCTGGTTCCAATCCCTCTTACCCGTACAAAGCTCCCATCCAAATTTCTCTCCATCAAGCCTATTTCCTGCTCACACACCTGCCACACCTTAAGGTTTAACAATTAGTCTTCTTGTTTGCTGTATTTTCTAATTTCAAGAAGGTACACAGGTTACATCTATGTACTAAGTGTTGAAATCAAGTGCAGCATGCAATCTTTTAGAACTGAAATCTAAAATGTTTCCCATTTGGGGCTACTAGAAATAAATCTTATATAAACATTAGTTTGTAGGTTTTTGTGGAAGCTCTATATGTAACTTCTTGGAAAGTATTATCAATAATACAATTGGTAGGTGTTTCTTTTTTCTTTTTTTCTTTTCTTGCCAGCTGTTCCCAGAATGGTTGTGCCAGCTTTTATTCCCAAGTCAGTGTGTGAAGCTTCTAGCTTTTCTGCACATTCACTACCATTACTATTTTCCTTTTTAAAAATTTATTTACTATAAGGAATACATAATGGTACGTGGATGTGGTTTTAATTTACATTTCCTCATGACTAAGTAATGTTAAATAAGTCTTCATGAGCAAATGTGCCATCTATAGAAGCTCCAGATAATGTCTCTTTGTGTGTTTTGTGTATACTGATCTTGTATTTTTCCTCTTGTGCTGCTGAGTTTTGAGAATTCTTTTTTTTTTTTTTTTTTTTGNAGGGATTGAACGTAGGCCCTTGTGCTTGCCAGGCAAGGCTTATTCTACTGAGCTATCTCCCCGGTCTCCAAGAATTCTTTATAAATTTCTAGATAGCAGCCCTTTGACAGATAAGCATGTTAAAAATATTTTCTCCTGGGTAACTTCTTTTTTATTTTCTTAGTAGTATATTTTCCAAAGGAAAAAAATTAACTTCAATGGGACTCAATTTATCCATTTTTCCTTTTATGGATATTGCTTTTCATGTCTAGGGATAGTTGACCAAGTTCTAAGTCCTATAATGCCATATAGCATTTTATCTAAATTTTTCTGTTTTCTCATTTGCATTAAGCTTGCTGTACTTTTTAAGTTAAGCTTTGTATAATGTGTGGGTCTAGGTAGATTTTTAAACTATGTATAATGTTGAACTGTTCAGCATCATGTACTGGTTAGAGAACCATTTCTATAATTGGATTTGATGTGCATTTACGTCAAAAAGTCTGTTGGCAAAATTTCTGTCCATGGATTCCTTGGTTTTCTTTCTGATTCCATTGGTCATTTCATCTGACTCTCAACCACACAATCTTGAGTACTGTAACTATGTAGTCTTGAAGACAAGCTAATGATTCTTCTCACTTTATTCATTTCCAAAAATGTTTTGTTCTATTCCTTCCCCTCTTCATATAAATTTTGGAGTAATCTTGCCCGTAGTATTGATAAAATGTCTTGTTGTGATTTTAATAAAAACTAAGTTATGTATCTGTTTGCATATACTTGACATCTTTCAGTGCTGAGATTTCCCATTTATGAGCAAGATATACTTCTCCATTTAGCTAGTAGTGCTATTTTGATGGGTAAGCAAGACTTCATTTTATTTCTATAACTACATTTTAACAAAGTATCACTTAAAGTTCACTTAAAGCATAGCTGAACTCATTCCCTCATCCCCTCCCCTGTGGGTAACCATAAAACCACTGAGAAAAACAAGGCCTTAAAGAGAGAACAAGTAGAATGTCTTAGGAAGTAGGGTTGATGTTAAATCACAATGGCCTTGACCAGCAGATGTCCAGCAGTGTCTGGACAATGCTGTGACGGTTCCTTTGGTCAAAATGTTGTAGCTTTCAGTATATGAGGCCTATACATGTTTTGTTATATGAACCTAGCTATGTTTTTCTCTGTTTATAATTACTATAATATTTATTTGAGTGGTTATTTTTAAAACATAGATACAAATTTTTGTATATCTTGTATCTTGTAATACTATTGAACTCTTTATTATTTCTTATGAAAATTCCTGGATATTTCTCAGGATTTTCTATGTAGACTATATTGTCACCTGTGAATTTGGACATTTCAGTTCCTTCCTTTTCACTTACAATGTCTTCACTTTCTTTTCCTGCCTTACTGTAGTATCCAGTGTCATGTTGAATAAGGGTGGTGATGAAGGGCAAACTCACCTTGCTTTTGATCCTTTGAGAAAAGCTTTCAGGCTTTCATCATTGTGCATGTGCTGCCTGGACCTTTTCTGTAAATGTTCATATGTAACTGAAAAAAAAAAAGTCCTCACTCCTAGTTTACTGAAAATTGTAGTGGAGCTCCAGTGGCGCAATCAGTTAGCATACGGTACTTATACTGAAAATTGTGTTAGTTTATAAATGCATATCAAATTTTGTCAAATGTTTTTCTATATCTCTTAATTTTACCATGTGTCTATTCACCTAAGGCCTGTACTTGTAATAGATCATGTCAAGTAATTTTCTAATATTGAACTAGCTTTGAATGTCTGTAATAAACTTCACTTAGCAGTAGTGTTTGATTTTCTTATACTGTTGAATTCTGCTTATTAATATTTTGTTTAAAATGTTTTAATCTAAATTTATCAGATTTATTGATTGATGTTTCATGAAACACACACACACACACATGTAAGTGCATACACAAATACACAGAGAAACACACACATTTTCTATGGGTTAATGTCAAGGAAGTACTAGCTTTATAAAACAGATTTAATTACTCTTCTAATTAAGGAACAAATTGTTTAAAATTAATGCTCATTTTTCTTCATATATTTGTCAGTATTCATCACTAACACTATCCAGACATTGTTGTGGAGTTGGAAAATTTGAAATTACAAATTCATTTCTTTCAAACTTTTTGAGTTCCTTTGTTTGCTGTGTCCACATTAAGGATATTCGGTATACACATGGTTACTATACTTGTGGGTAACCATATTTGCCATGCAAAAAGGCTATCGCCACTTACTGTGCAGGTACTTTCTGTGCCTACATGACCTTGACCACCCAACTTTTCTTCATCTTGCTTGTTACAGGGTTTCGACAGAGGCACAACAGAGAAACAGGTAGAAGGAAAAAGGGAAAGGGACTTTATTATCTTTGAGGACATGGAGAGAATCTGGGGAAGACAAATTCTCGGACTGGAACAAAGGGAGTCTGAGGTTTTTATTGACTTTTGCTAAGGGTGGAGTTTGTTTGTTTGTTTTTGGGGGGGTGGAGTTTGAAGGGGATGTTTAGATATACCTGGGGAGCTGATTGGGCTCTTCCCCAAGGTGGAGAGAAGGTTGAAAAGAAATTGACACTAGCTTTGAATGTCTATAATAGACTCCACTTAACAGTAATGTTTCATTTTCTCCTACTGTTGAACTCTGTTTATTAATATGTTGTTAAAATGTTTTAATCTAAATTCATCTTATTTATTGGTTGATATTGGGCTGAGTGGGAGAAGAAGCAGGGAGGTGGTCTCTGGGAAGATAAGCTGTTGTGTTAAGTGCTTCGACCATATTAGATGATCACCATAATAATTCAGCAATTCACACTAAGGCCATAACTTATCAGCTTGCATTTCAGGGTGTAATGTACTGAAAACATAATGTCCTGAGAGAAGGAGGAACTGTGCAGAACCACCTGAGCTCTGTCTTCATCCCTTCTAGAAGAAGATGCAATGTGATGTTTGAGCTCAGTAACCATAATGACTGCTCAGAATGCAAAACCCAGAAGACAGTGTTTTGGAGATCCCTCAGGTGCAATGCAAAGTGCCAAACATGCAGGGAAGCTCCATCTGGAGCTTTCTTCAGGCATCGTGAGCTGGCTCACTAGAATTCTGCCAATAAAGCCACTTGGCCTAAAGTGTGTTTTGTCTTCATGGATTCATACTCAGGCTTCTGTCTTTGTATAAAGCTTCATGCCAGATCTAGGAATCTTACCAGATATTGGGAGCTATTTACTGTTGTCCACTAGAGTTGATAGCTTATGCCTGATCTTTATTCCACTCTCTGGAATTGATACCAGTGCACAGTACTCTACTTATTATATTACAAATTTCAGATTTGCTAAGATGATTGATCTTAGCAAAAATAAAGTAACTATGCAACTATGTTAATTATCTCCATTTAGATGAATATTTGCAATGTATATGTATATCCAATCATCAAGTCATATATTTTAAAGATATGTAATGAATTTCCATATCTTTTTAAAAGGAGAGCTTCTTAAGAAATGAAGACAGCATGATTTTCACAGAAGACAATTCAAGAAGACTTTATTTCTCAATAATTTCATTTCTAAATCGAGTATATAGCTAGTATTAAATTTCCCTTGCACATACCAAAATTGTCTTTTGACTTATACTTTGTACACACAAACACCCACACACATACAAAACTTATTCTCATCAAGCATAATCAAAAAGCCCTAGTGTTCATGCTATCTTATTCTTCAGAGTGGTTCCTGTGGACATTGTACCTAATTCTGAAGAAGGATGTAGAAAGGTTAGTTCATTTAGTAATTAGTAAAAACTGATTTTCCACAAAATTTTTGACACCATAATTACGAACAAGTAATTGAAATACTATTATGATATTACTGACTAGAATTACCACCTGGGGAAATGCCACTGGTGATACCAGTTAATGCCTATGTAGCATGCTGCAGTTGGATTGCAGCAATATAAATTTTTGAAGAACACTGAACTTGCTAAAGCTGCAATCATTATTCTCATGGTTTTCAAATATGTACTCATCTGCCAAAATGTCTTGTTTAGCAGTCGGTCTACCCCTTTGGTTTTGGCGGAAGAACAGATTTTGATAAATGCTGCAGTGTAGGTCAGCAAATAGGCCTGAAATGAAGGCACGAATTGGGGGCAGAGTAGAAGATATTTCAGAGGCAATGACTGTCACTGCGGGACTAGAAAGTTAACAAATAAGCTTCAAATAAGAAGGTCACAGGCCTATATGTCAGGGACACAGTGTCAACAAAAGAAGCACAGGTAACTTCCTGTTCCTTTTATAGTCTTCATTTCTTCAAGCAGAAGAAAATGTATCCCCATACTCTTAGATTCTAGGGTAATATAGCTAAAAATCACAGTTCTCTGCAATTAGATTTTTGTAACTTTTTAAACTTAGCAAAGGCATAACATATTATCAATAAACTGAATATTTTATGTCTTTTAAATTTGTATTTCTGAAGTAGCTAAATTACATCAAAATAAACAATGTTAAAATCTCATAATTTTATAACCACTAAACTTCTTTTAATATTTATTGTCCTATAATTATTAATTATTAAAAATCAGTCTAGTAGCACAAGGTTTGAAGCCAGCCTGGGCTATATAAGGGAGGCCTTCTTAAAGCCAGCCTGAACTATATAGCAAGGAACTGTCCCAAGAAAACCAATAAATAAGTAAAATTAGGCATAAAAGTATGTTTAGTTGGCACAATTGCATCATTTCACAAAATCTGTCTTTTCTTTTTTCCCCTGTACAGGGTTCTAATTCTGGACTTTCTCCTCCCAGGCAGGCTCTTCTGCTGCTGAGCTGTATCCCTGGCCCTAAGACTTTATCCTTTAGACAAAGAAATTTTATTTGTGAGACGTCCAAATAAGACTTAATCTTTATTTGTGTATTACTCTAGAGCAGAGAGAGAAAGAGAGGGAGAAACAGAAGCAGGGAAAGAGGTAGAGACAGAGCCAGAAAGAGAGCCAGAGAGTACTTCTTATCAAATCTGTGTTTAAAAAAAATCTAAAAACTTGAGCACACAAAACAACTATACTAAATCATTCAACTATTAAACATTCAGAATCAGTCAGATAATACCTGTTTGCATGTCATCTTTCTGTCATACTGATTTAGATTAGGATTTTGCTGCAGTAGGATTATCAGGCAAGTAATGAGAGAACATCAGGTAATCAGGGATGTGCAATGTCATCCCAGAGGCGTTCCACAGCCCGCTCAGTGACACCTAGTGCTACTCATATTGTTGCTAAGGTCGTTAAGTGATCAAAGCTCATTTAAGGAACATCTAAAAGACAGCACGGCGATCCTCGGAACTTCTACATGTTAGAGAGATGAATTCCGTTATAGCTTTTTATGCTGTATAACAAGTGGTCCTAAAATGGAGAGGCTTAACGAAATAATAATCATTTATTTTTTTCTTACAGGTCTTGAGAGTCACAAATTCGTGTTGAGGGCCTCCAGCTGGAAGTCTTTATTGAGGTCGTAATCAAAGCAGTGATAGGGGTGCAGTCACGAGAAGTGGGGTGTGCTTCTGCGACATTGCAGCTCGTGGCCAGCAATGATGCCGCCTTGCCTCCTGCAAACCCGGGCTCTTGCCTGGCCAAGTGAGTGGCTTTTGGGATACAGGTGCCAGCTCCTCTCACCAACACCTACGTCCCAAGAGACCGAGGGAGAAGCTGTGGGGCCTTCTGTGATTGATCCTTCTCCAGCGTCACATTCACAGTGGTCTGTCACTCAGCCACCTCTGATTCAGCGTCTGGGGAGACGTCACAAAGGTTTAAATTGCCAAAAGCGAATCGTGGGGAGAGCTAATAGAGCTGGCTAGGATCATTTAGAATGTGAAAGACTTCATAATTTTTTAATTTAAAAATTCTAACCAAGGAAATGCAGACCTGTCTTCAGAGCTAAAAATTTCTGCCACAGTCACTATTCTGCACAAGTTTGAAGGAATATAGTTCCTAATGTTTAACGTTTTTATCCTTGTCCTAACAAGAGAAAGCGGTGAGAGATAAATGCTCCCTAAACATATCATACGGTGCATAACGTTTCATAGCAGACAATTTCATTTATTTATCTATTTATTTATTTATTTTTATGTATCGGGTACCGAGTCTCACTATGCAGCTCAGACGCGTAGTGACCCTCAGTTTTCAGCCTCCACAGCCCTGGGGTCACAGACGTGCAGCACCATGCCTGGTCAGGGGCCTGCTCAGCATGCCCAGGGGCTGGGCCAACATTCCTTTTATTTAGAAAATGATATGTCGATATTGCAAAAAGCTCATGAAAAATCTGTAAAAAAAAGCTACCACTCACAGTATAATGCAGCACAACTCCTCATTTTATAGCTCATGGTATTTGTTTATATGAGTAAATGAATGATTTACATGTTCACTGTAATTTTACATTCTAATTTTTACTTAATATTTCATAGAGCACAAATCTTATCATGGTTGTTATACAAATCTCTGATGATAATGGAAAAGTTTATTGTAGCTAAATTAAGGGGGATGCTTGCATTGATTTATATTAATTATCAACAGAAATTCATTTGACCACCAGACTATTTCCCTAGCTTCTCCTTTAACAGGATAGAATTTTAATATATGATTTATGCAGAAAAACTTTTACTGCCTTTCAATATGTAATCTAACAGATCTTGTAATTAGAATAAGATAGAATTTTAATGTACAAGAGTTACCCAGAAATACTTTTACTGCCTTTCTGTATATAATGTAATAGATGGTATCTTGATCATGGTGCAATATGATTTCTCAGATTGTTGCTCCTCAATGCCCTCCCTCATTTCTAGTCAGTGAAAAGTTCATCAGATATGATATCAAGTTTGCTTAATAGTGTTTATTTAGGCAAAGCAAGAATTTTAAACCCTATATACATACCTAATTTACTGAATGAAAAACATTAAGTGTTTTTACTTTAAAAGAGAAAACACACATCACCTGCTATAGATAAGTGATAGAAACTTTGCACCACCAGACAAATAATAATAAAGAAAATTCTAAGTTGATCTAATTTGGAGCCCAGAGTAGTTTTAGGGATGCATAGGAATGAATATTCCTATTTGTCCAAAGTTAGTGGAAACAAGATTAAAGAAAATAAAAAGTAAGCAAACTGATTTTCCTTTTTTTCTAGGTAATACTGTAACTAGTTTTCCAATAACCAAAGGTGTATACAGTCATATTTGGCATTAGAAGATTTTATATTTCCTTCACAAGGTGATTTGAGGCTGCATATTTGACTTTAGACATTAAAATGATGTTTAAAATACAAATAAATAATCATTAAAATATCAAACTTGAAAATTTATTATTACAATTTACATGATATATTATCATTATTGTTTCATGTGCCTTTCTTTCCCTATTAAACTCAGAATTCTATTAGAGAAAGATTCATTCTGTCCACAAGAAGACGGTCTAGCACAGGAGCACTCCAGAAATGCTTGCTAGACTAATTTTTTTAAATTGTCTTGTAACTTGCGTGGCAGGAGAGTCTCAGATGACACAGGCAAAATTCAGTTTTCTTTCCTAAACTATGGTTTCATTCTAGTAGTGCCAACATCTTGAACATTCTAACTTTGGTTTTCACAGGTATAATAGTCTCATGTAATTGATCAAATATTGTACTTCTTGGATCATTTCCAACAATAACATGAAATGTGTATCATCTAACATTCAAGAAAAACCATACAGCATGCATGCAAACACACAGCATTTTATATATATATATATATATATATATATATATATATATATTACACTCCCCCATACATTCTGCCCTCTTATGACATCAACCTCTTTTAAATATATATATATATATATATATATAT